>MNCI01035210.1:35807-47911 GCA_015680685.1 Gnetum montanum
AAAATTAGAAAAATCAAGAAATTGTAAAATAAATAATTTATAAAAATCAAAAATGTGAAAAATAAAAAGTAGAAAAACTGAGAAGCCAATTTGATAGTTAGCATGGATGACCATATCCTCAAAGATTGAGTTGGAAGGAGGAGATCTAAAAAATAGAATGTGGTTATTCATTCATTGAAGTGGTACTTACACTAGCCTATCTTGGTTTGAGAAAAGGATTTACTTGTTGAATGTTAACTAACTTCTTTTTATTTGGGCTATCAAGTTTGTAGATTATCATGGCCCCAAAGGGAAAGGTTTGATCAAGTATATAAGATCCCTCCCATAATGTTTGGAATTTGATCTTTTGGGATACATGTGTGGGGTTCCAATAGAGAACCTTATCTCCTAGTTCAAGTTTTACTTTCCTAATTTTAAGGTCATGACATTGCTTGCTGAATGCCTTGTTCATCTCATTCAAGGATAGGGCCACTAATCAATTTTCATCTAATACATTCAGATTGACTAATCTTTCTTTTTGCGCTAGACTTAGGTCAAGATTTAGTTCATATCCTGTTGAGAGTGTACGAAGCTTGGATTGAATTAAGAGCATTGGAAGTTCTCCATACACTAACTCATACAAAGAATAGCCAATAAGAAGTTTCCAAGTTGAATGATATGCATATAGAGCATCGTTAAGCTTTATACTCCAATGATTCCTATATTTTCTAATGGTCCATGTTACTATTTTTGTAATCTCCTAGTCGATTATCTCTACTTGACCATTAGCTTGGGGGTGGTAAGGTGTTGTTAATTTATGTTCTACCCCCAAGCATTACATTAACTTTCTAAAGGTGGCACCTGTGAAATGAGTTTCATTATTAGAAATTAGTAAACATGGCATCCCAAACATATTCACAACATCTTGTTGTATAAATTTGGTAGCAATGGATGATGTACAATTAGTAACAGCTGTTGGTTTCGCCCGTTTTGTGTAGTAATCTACTACTACTATAATATATGCCTTTTTCTTGGACATGGGTGTGATGGGACCCATGAAGTCAATGCCCCATATGTCAAAAGGTTCTAATGGTTGGATCCATTGTTGAGGACCTTCCATGCAAGCAGTCATCCCCCCATCTCATTGATACCATTCACAAGACTTGACAAACTGATGGGCATCCCTAAAGATTGTAGGCCAATAGTATCCTGCCATCAAAATTTTTATGACAATGCATCTCCTTGCATAGTGGCCTCCACAAGGCCCTTTGTGAGCATCCTGGAGACCACATAGTTAATCTTTATCAGGGACACACCAATGAATCCAGCCATTGACACACACCTTGTAGAGGTGCCCATTGATTTCCATAAAATATTTGACCTAATGAAGAAATTGTTGCTTCTTTCTAAAATCCATGTCTTGTGGAATCTCCTGAGTGAGAAGATAGGTGAGGATTTCATTATCCCATATTGTTTTTGCAAGCATCTATTCACTTATTTCTCCTATAAAGTGGAGTTTGTATGGAAACTAATTAGAGAGCGGGCTCTCCTCTTCTTTATTATCCCATATTAAGTAAAAGAGATGGTTAGTGACCACATTCTCGATCCCTTTTCAATCTACCATAGTGAGACCAAATTCCTACAAGGTCACAAGCCATCATATAACTCGAAGGCTCACCATCGACTTATTCAAGAGGAAGAAAATTACATTGTGGTTCATATGCACAAATACTTTGTAACCAAGCACATAGTTCTTGAACGTTTCCAAAGCATACACCACTGCCATTAATTCTTTCTTCATGGTGGTGTAATTTAACTATGCTCCCATAATGGTTTGGCTTGCACAATGGATATAGTATGGAAATTTCTCATCCTCCATCTATGTAAGCATAGCTCCCAAGGTGTAGTTAGATGCATCCATAATGATATGGAAAGGTTTGGACTAGTCTAATGCTTGTAGGATTGGTGTTTCTACGAGTTTCTCCTTTAATTTTTGAAATGTGTGTTCACATTTCTTGGTCCAGATGAAATGTGCATCTTTCTTTGTAAGCTATACCAATGGCTTTGCAATCTTAGAGAAATTCTCTATGAATTCTCAATAGTAGCCAATGTGTCCAAAGAATGATCAAACATATTTAATGGTCTTTGATTGGTGTGTTATTTCTTGGATGATCCTTATTTTTTCTAAGTCTACCTCAATCCCTTTCTATGAAATTTGATGCCCTACCACAATGTCCTCTTGGACCATGAGATGGCTCTTTTGCTAATTGACTCATAAGTTTGTCTCTACACATCTTTTGAGTACTTACTCACATTGATCTAAGGCTTGCTCAAAGCTAGCTTTATAGGTGGAAAAGTCATCCATGAAGACTTCAACACCACTACCAATCTACTATTGAAAGATACTAAGGACCAAGCATTCAAAGGTTGCAAGGGCATTGAATGGATCAAATGGCATCTTACAATATGCAAAAGTCCCCCAAGAACTCATGAATGTTGTATTGGCCTAATCTTTAAGTGTAATTTGGATTTGGTTGTAGCCACTATAACCATTTAAGAAGCTATAATAACAATGCCCAAATATGGTGTCTAACACTTGATCCACAAATGGCAAAGGAAAATGATCTTTAAAAGCTACCATATTCAACAACCTAAAGTTGATGCAAACTCATCATTTTGCTTCCTTCTTTAGCATGATTACAAGTGGGCTAACCTAGTCACTATCTATGATTTGATAGATGAACCTTGCCTTGAGGAGTTTCTCTATTTCCTCCTTAATGATTTGCTTCAATTTGGGATTTAGCCACCTCTATGGATGCCTTCTAGGCTTCACGGCCAAGTCGATGTAGATGCAATGCTAGCATATCCTTGGATCAATTCCTATTAACTTTGGATATGACCAAGCAAAGGTTGTTGACCATTTGTTCACCACCTTCAATAACTTTTTTTTTGTTTAGGAGTAAGTTTGGCATTAATTATAATTAGTTTACCATTCTTTAAAAATGCATACTCCATACCAGTTGGTAAAGTTTTTAGCTCTAAGGGCTCCTACCTGAAGTGATCAAGGATTTCCAACTCTTCATAATAGATAGCATCATCTTCATTAGAGAGTTGGAAATGAACTTGTTCAATTTTATCCATGCCTTCAACATATGCACATGTTAGGCTCTTAGTTGGCTCCGTGCATATTGTGCTACTATCTAAATTAGCTATCAACCACTAGGTGCCCTCTTGCTTTGTGACTACTACGTATAGACACATTTGAATATTGATCTTGTGCACACTTATTGCATGCTTTAAGGTGTGTACTTTTGATTAACCAAATCTTTTGCATGCAATTGCACCCATTAGTGGTGTATGTGATGCATGGAATACACTTCTTCTTAATTTTTCCCAATTCATTTTATTTGAATATTTCTAAAGATAGGTCCCTTATTCCCATTCTTATGTCAACCATGCTTAACCAAACCCATTCCATAATGATGGGGAAGTCACTTTTGCAGTAGTCCACTTTGATCACCAAAAAACTAGTAGAATAGGACCACCTGTGGTCACGATGTCCTCTACTAATCCTAGAGGGATAGTAATTGACTGATCTACTAATTTTAGACAAATCTTACTCTTCTTAAGAGGTGGTAGGTTCTAAGCCCTATACATGTCATGGAAGATGAGGTTAACTTGAGAACTAGAGTTAAGAAGATCCTTACATGGCTCTTGTCCAATGATCTTTAGATAAATTAGTGGACTTCTTAGATCAGATCTTTTCGTAGGAATATTTCCAACCTTAATCTAGTCAGAAATAGCATTAGTTAGCATTACAATGCGAATCCTAGGTGGCACTTGGTTTGAAGGGCACTCGAAGGTATTTGATGCAAAGGATGAGGGTGTTGGAGATGCGGGATGATTAGTTGAAGTAGATTGTGAGGGCTAGAGAGGACTGTTGGGCCAGAAGAAAGGTCTTTTTCTTAATCAATTTTCCAAATCACTTGGCTAAAAAATTGATTGTAAGTGGACAACCCTTGTAGTATTTCTCTATTACGGCTATGGAGGAATCTCACCCTACATGGATGAAGTAAGAGGTAATTGGGTTAAAGGTGGAGGTGTATGTGTAGAGGGATGTAAAGAATGGTATGGATACAAATATGGATTTTCCCCTCGAGTAGATGGTGAATGCGTTCAGTGATACTCTAGAGGATAATAGCGATGTTGGAATGATGCATGATTTGAAGAACTTCTAGGGGATAAGGGCTTCTAAACATAGTACCCATATTAATTTGGTTACCTATAAGGGTACTGTTGCCTTGGTGGTGACATTCACCATGATTGTGGTTGGTACAAGTATTGGTATTATTCATAAGGTTGTGAAGGAGTTCCACGTGGGTAGTAAGCTTATTATTGTTGGTGAAACTATCTTAGAATACCTTCAGGGTAAGGCAATTGTCTTGGAGCATGCCTACGTGTTAGGTGAGGATTTAATGCATACACTCTAGACTCTTCTAAGTGTGACACTACATGGAAACATCCCTTAAAATTTTTGTATTGGAAAATGTCACATTTAGTCTTGATGAGCCACGATATCATGTACGTGATATTGCATCCACCACACGATATTGCGTACACAATATCGTGTCCTACCTCATCTTCTATAAATAAGAGGTGGCGCCATTTGTTCCTGGTAGTTAGACTTAGACCCTTAGCCAAAATCTTGTATTTTTACCATTCCAGAGTTAGAATAATTTCTATGTGTCTGTAGTAGGAGTCATAGAGTGAACGGATCTTTATGCTACAATGATGAAGTAATCTCAACTCCTTAAATGACTAAACCATACGTGACAAAGGTAATACTAGTCCAAGTGAGAAGATAGCAAACTGCGATCTATGAGTAACTGTCTAGATAACATACCTAGTTCGTCTGCGGAGTTCGACCAGATCGTGCGTGAAACACTCGTATTCGTATGGTTGAGTGTAGGAGTACCTCGCCACTCATCATTGGCACCGTTGCTGGGGATGGTGCTAGTTATCTAGATTAGTTATATCATACAAGGTCGTTGTATAGGAATCAACGATACATCCTATTAGGAAAAAATTATTACAAAAAGTCACATACAAATTCACACACAATTGCACAACCATGCCTCTCCTACAAGACCATGTTAATGCCATATCTAGTGAGGCAATTCATTGGGGAACCAACGAATTATATGACAATGAAGATTGGAGTACGTACTCAGAGGTGGGGGTTTCTTATAAACATAAACAAAGGCAACATCATCCCAAAGTATGAAAGCATAACTTACTCGATGATGATGAACCCCTACTGGCCACTACAAACCTAATGCAAATACAAGAGGCTATTCGAATCTCTCATAGGCATCGTAAAGAGAGCTGCCTACCCAGGATCAATTTAAACAACTTTCCCAATTTCTTAGGAAGTTATGACTTATATCTACAACAACATTTACAAGCCTTCTACGATGCCTGTGCATCGAACAACATTGATATCAGTTGGCAAAAACTCAAGATCTTTCTTATGACACTCGGTGGCCAAGAAAAAGTATGGTATAGATGATTAAAACCAAATTCAATATGACATTGGCCAACAATGGTAGAACTCCTTAACCAAAGATATCAAACCTACACAAGAGTATCGGCCTTGAGGAAACAAATCCAAGAGTGAAAACAAGCACAACATGAACCCTTGGACATGGCCTTAGAAAGATATTATGCACTGTTAAACAATAGTCCAGGCCATGAGTTCTCCAAGGAAAGGCTAATGTACCATATCATTGATGGACTTTGTGATGAAACAAGAGATACCCTAGGGATGTATGCCCAAGGTCAACTATACAAACTACAAACCCATCAATTCCAAGAGCTTATTAAGTGGGTAGCAAAAGAAGAAGAAGAAATGACTATATGGGAGAGTGCTGAAAAAAATCAACAGGACCAAAATCTCAACCTAACAGAGGTCCATAATCACAAAAAGGAGAACTCAACCTATCTTAAGGAGGAAGAACCATCTTTTCCAGTACAATAATCATTAGAGGAAATCGAGGCAAAGATCAATAAGGTGCTGGAATGGATGCATCAAAGGTGTGGAGAATATATCAATATTATTGGAGAGAGTTTTTTGACAACCCGAAAAGTAGGATGAAATATCATTAGACAATCGGAAAGAAAGGATGAAGAAAATAAGAGCTTAACTGCCAATCACACGTATGAATGCAACATTTTTCTGTATGATCACCCCAAGGGCCAATGCCCAATCTTGTTACATCTATATGAGCATTGGGGAAGCACGTTACACCTAGAGTTTGTACAAAGATACTGTGTTCGATCACATTGGCAATAATCCCGATTGTGGGGGAATCCATCCCTAAACTGGAGACACCCTTCGTATCATCCAAATCCAAATGCTTATCGAGTTCAACATCTTGTTTCCCCAACTGGGTCAACATACTCTATCTCGCCACATTATCATTCTCCTCAATACTATCAGCCCATGTCCTCAACACAATCACCATATTTTGTACCTTACACTTCCCCTAAATTTCAACATTCTCATCCTTTTCCTCCTTCTACATCACCACCAATTGTTCTTGAAGTGTCTACAGCATAGCAATAACCCACGAACGTTACTTGTGCTATTTTTTCCAACAGCAGTGAGAGACCTCCTCAACATCAAAGGCATCCCTTCTTTAGACATGATCATAAGAAGGGACAACATAGTTCCGAGGCCACTGCATTCTCCAACTCAGCACAAGTCCAACACTGTGGTGCATCCTTCTCCTCAAACCCAACGCCTCATGTCACCTCATCAAGGCCACCAATTAACACTCCAACAACCATATGGCCTAATGAATACAGCCATGGAGGGTGACATCCTAATCCTTGCATACCATCTTATGGTCTCAAGTATCATAGTGGGTCAACTCTTTACCCGGGAACCACATCTTATAAATTTTCCCACTATGCTTACTATAATCAGGTGTGTGAACCCCAATGGGGTAAGTATGACCAAGTTTTGATATTTCCAACATATAAGGATCCTCATCTTTGATTTATTAATCCTTGACATGCTCAAACATTTAGTTATGGGGGATATCCCTCATCCTAATAACAAGCAGGATTAATAAATATTTTTTCATTCTCTTTAATTTTACAACTTTTTGTTTTGCAACATCATTATACTTTCTCATTTCTTTGTGTGAATGTTTGTTTTGTTTTTGTCTTTGTTTGTTGTTTTTGTTTTGTTAGATTCATCACCTAATAAGTGCTAATGATGGTGGTATGAACTATATTCTATTGATTGCTAATGTTTGATTTTTACCTTTGAGTTATAATGTTGATACTAAGGTATGGTTCTTTTGATAGAACAGGAAAACAGTCCATGTCATCCATACATTCATGAATTTCTATGATCTCTCTTGGCTTGGAACTGTATAGTCCCTTTCTTTAATAATAAAACTATTAACAAATTGGTGACTGGGCATTTCTCAAACTAAGGAAGGACTCAAGGGCTGAAAAGGGTGTGACTTCAAAGGGATTTGACGCATTTGTGTTGGCTATTCTCTTGGGTGCTTAGATGTTTTCTTCTTGATTTTTCCTTACCATTCCGATGTTGCTCCATTATTGGGAAGCTGAGCCAATAAAAATAAGTCTTTACATGATGTGGTTCTCATACAAAAGGAAAAGTGAGAATTCAAAGCACACCCCTTAGACAAAATAATCATCTAGGCTACAAGGATTGGTTATGGAACTAAACAAACATGTTCCCTCTAACTAAGGCCCTTTCTCGCTTCCTAATTTTCCCTTTCTCATTTCCTTGGAATGGTGGTGACTCTTTGGCAGAAGCATTCCTATTACTTCAAGTGGATGGATTGGCCAAGTGTATTAATGTGAAGTCACTGGATGTGGATTGTTTGAGGCTGGATTTGGAATGGGATCTACTCAGTTACATTAACCATAAATACACAAGGGGCTGTACACCACCTTGTTCTTGGAACTCCATTCCATTCTCTTCTTTCCATCATTATTTCTCCATTTTCCACATCATTGCAAGTTGTATTAGTAGTCTATATTTTGTTTGATACCTTGTTTTCTTTTTGGTAAATTCTTGTGGTTAATACTTTAACTCTTGCTTCCGAATGACATTTCCAGAGCCTACGGACTCTTTGAATGTGGGTTTGTCAGGGCATAACGAGCATGAGCTTGCTTTGGGGAGGATCCACTACCATTCCTATTTGGTGCATCAGTTAACTTCTTTCCCTTAAACATTTCTGCAATTAACATTTATTTTGTTCATTCCCATTTCTGACGTCCATTTTATCGGCATTGTTGTTGTTTCCTTTTCTCCATCTTTCTTATTCCTTATCTTTTTCTATTCTATCACTACTGGAGGATTGCTCTTAGTCATGGTGTTCCTAGTCCAACTTTTAAAATTTTCTCCTAACCCCTACACCTTGGGTAGTCACTAGTGTTATATCTCTAGAATCAACATTAGCCATATCACAACTTAGCCAATGGACCGTACACTGAGACAAGGTATCAACTGCATTGTGATTTATTTATCCTTGCTAATATGAGACTATGTTGTGTGTGCAAATGGCAATCATACAATAATGGACTGGATATGGAGGAAACACTTAGGATGGACTGATGCTGGAATAGTTATGCAAGGAACAAGATTGATGGCGCAGTTACGGATGGACAATAAAAGGCGCAATTCTAGCATCGACAGCAACATGCCTTCTTCTTTTCTTCTCTTTCTCTTCTCTCTCAGCTGCCAAATAATGATGGATGTCAAATGTGTATAGTGTTGACTCTTGTGGTCATGAATACTAATATTTCCATGTATTGTAATGATGATCCGTTCATGTGTCACCCCATTCACTAGTAATGTCATTCAAGTCAATAATCACATACCTTCCCAATATTTTGTAAGGAACTTAAGGACAAGTTTTCATTCATTCATGGGGGTATGATGAGTTGTGATATCTCATACTCGATATCGCATCCTGCCTCATCTTCTATAAATAAGAGGCAGCACCCTTTGTTCCCTGTAGTTAGACTTGGACCCTTAGCCAAACTCTTGTAGTTTTACCATTCTAGAGTTAGAATAATTTCTGTGTTCCCGCAGTAGGAGTCATAGAGTGAACGGATGTTTATTCGAGCAAATTGTACCTGAGCACACATTTGTGTATGGCAATAAAGATGAACTTTGTGATAAACCTTGCATCATACGAACTAAGCTAATTAGTAATTAATTCTTATTGAATGTTTAATGCTTTTCTAGTTAATTAATTTCTCTCTCAACCTTTGATCCTCTTAGTTAAGTGCACTCAGTACGACTGCTTTGAGCATGCGTGTAGCGCTTGGTAACCCAGTAACAATTAGTGTTTGGTAATCCCAGCAGCATTGCACTAGTTCAGGATGTATATAGCAAGTGGGAATGGATACTGGTGTTAGAAAAATTAGAACCTAGTTAATGAATAGTTCATGTAAGTTAGTCACTTAGTCCTTTCAACCCTTTTCTCCTAGTGCATGCCCGCAGTGTGATGATTGTAATTGTACGGCATCCTTATTCGAGTGTGACGTACTTGGACACGCACATGACTTGCAATAAGGATCGAGATTACTTCATCATTGTAGCATCCACTTAGCTTAATTATGTATTTAATTGTTATCGTTATTTACTGCTTCCTTAGTTAACATCTCTCTACCCTTATCTCCTAGTAACGCGGAATGAGTATGACTTAATCACAAGCATTTAAGTGTGACTACTTGGTAACCTAGTAGTGTACCTAGGCCATATGCTTGGTAATCCTAGTGGTAGTCATGCACGAGGTCTAGGATGTGTATAGATGATTAAGGAATGGATGCTCATCGCACTTAGGCTAGTTTAGATTTTCTCACCCTCTCTCCTAACTTAGTTGATATTATTTACCATCATACCTAGGAGTAGCATTAGTGTAGGAACACATCATACACATCACTCTGGACTAAACCATACATGACAAAGCTAATAATAGTCCAAGTGAGAAGACATCAAACTACAATCTACGAGTAACTATCTGGATACCACAACTAGTCCGTCTGTGGAGTTCGACCAGATCGTGCATGAAACGCTCATATTTGTATCGTTGAGTGTAGGGGTACCTCGCCACTCATCAAGTCTCATCATCAGAGTCCAAAACTTCCGCTACTGCAACGACGTTGCCCTTACCTCTTTAGTAGGCACGTTTAGCTTCTTTTCACCTCCTGTGATTATGTTTACTATTTTTCTCTTTGGATTCTTTAGCAATCTTCAAAGCTGTTTGAAATTTTCCATCCAAAGAGTCCCATAATTTATCAACTTTGATCAACATATCAAAAAAATATTTTTGGATGGGCAAGGTCTTTCTATTCACCACTTCATCAAGTGGTGTTTCCTCATCATCACAAAATCAAACCTCTCATTTTCTAATAGAAGGATCCTTATTATACTGTTCAGCACTTTCCCTTTTTTGTTGTTCACCTTCTTCTTTTGCTACCTACTCGATTAGCCTTTGGATTTGATGAGCTCTCCTTTTAGACAATCTTCCTTGGACATAGACCCAAAGGGTTCTTCTTGTTTCTGCTCTAAGCCCATCTATGATGTGGCAAAGTTTTTCCCTCTAAGAATAACCATGGCCAAGGCATCAATGTAAAAGTGAATAGGATCTACCCATGGTAGCATCCAAGGGTTCATGTGTTCCCTATTTCTAGCCTTGGATTTGCCTTCTCAGATTAGACACTCTAGAGTGCATCTGATATTCATCATTGAACAACTCTAGCATGGTACTCCATCTACAGATAGACTCCAATTCCAAGGACCGATACCAACTTTCAACTTCCTTGATGAGTGTCCTAAGAAATAGTTTGAGTTTTTTTTCATTCATTCTCTATGTTTTGTAAGGCATAGGCATCATGAAAAGCTTGTAGATGTGTTTGCAGATTAGAGTTGTATCCCCCCTCAAATCTTGGATATTATTCATGTCTATGTGCTTAATTTGACTATCTTGCATGTGTCTAGTTGGGATTTCCACTACCTCTACAATGTTGAGCATACTTCGCGTCACAAATAGAGGTTCATCATCATCACTATGTCGATGACATTGGTGATGGTTTTGGCTACCCCTTTGGTTTTGATGGCCTTCATGGTCATTGTTATCTTGCTGATCACCTTCATAATGGTTGTTTTGATAGTAGCTTCCATGAGAACTGCCAAATGAAGAGGAATGTTCGAAATCGAATGAAGAGGATGAAGAGGAAGGTCAATTTCCACCACCATCGTGGTGTCCACCACCATCGTGGTGTCCACCACCACTCTTACACTTATTACGACCACCATCCTTAGATCCCTTACTATTGTGATGCTAGCCCGAGTCCCTACCTTGGTTACCACTTTTTCCTAAACCCAATTTATGAATAGTGGATTATAGGGTCAAGTTCACACCCTCGTCATCTATAATAGGGGATGGAGAATCTTCATGTTGAGAACCTTTAGTGGAAGGATCCTTAGTATCATCTTGATTTAGTAGGAACAAGGGATTGGTATAATGTTTCCCCTTTGTAGCTTGATGGAGTTTCTCTTAACATTGATCTCATTTGCATTGTGTATCAATGGGACAGTAGTTTCGAGTCTCATATCCATCCACAACGTATTCTTCATGAAGATTTGCTATGCCCAACTTCTTAAGGGTTTTGAATAGCATCCCAAGCATAGATTGATTGGGGGGCAAGATGACATTACCCTCCATATCATGTCATCGCAGTTGTTCATCTTAATGTAGGATGAAGATGAATTTTGGCAGAAAATCATCTAGATAAGTGCATACAACCTTGCATTCTTATGGAACTGGTGGTTTGGTATCTTCGTGCTTATGGGAAAAAGAAGACATTTTACAAAACAAAATAAAATTATTAATGTGCGTTTATAATTCTATGTATAGTGGGGATAATATTAACCTTTGGGTTTGTACAATGATATTAATGGTACTTAGTTAAACCTAAATAGCAAACGTTCCACAAACAAAGTCCTCGATAATAGTGCTAATGACGGGCGACAAGGTACCCCTACACCCAACCATACAAATCACAAAGCA
>MNCI01035212.1:2700-60777 GCA_015680685.1 Gnetum montanum
CAGGTGCTATTAATGCACAAATGCTCGATGAACCAAAATGGTATGACATCATCCTCACTTATCTACTTAATAAAGAACTACTGCAAGGGTTGGACACTAGAAAGAAATAATAGTTTCTTCATTGGGTCAAGTATTTCATGGAGATTAATGAAAACCTTTACAAAGTTTGTCTCGATGGCCTAGTACGTTAGTGTGTCCTTGATACAGATCAACTGTGTGTTCTTCATGATGCTCATGAAGGTCCCTGTGGGGGCCATTATTCTAGGAGATGCATAACCATAAAAATCCTCATGGTAGGGTATTATTGGCCAATTATCTTCAGGGATTTCTGCACTTATGATCATTGCTAGAGGGATGATGGAATGACAACTCAAATGGAGGGGACAACAATGGATACAACCTCTCAAGCCATTTAATATTTGGGGCATTAAATTGATGGGTCCCATTGCATCTTTATCAAATGAAAAGGCATATATAATAATCATAGTTGACTATTGTATCAAGTGGGCAAAAGCAGCCGTTGTCATTGACTGTACATCCACCACCACTACTCGATTTGTATAAGAAAACATCATAACAAGATTTGGTAGACCTCATGCGTTAATTTCTAATAATCAAACTCATTTTATAGGTGCCACTTTTTCAAAACTAATGTAGCACTTGGGGGTTGAACATAGACTCAAAACACCATATCACCCCCAAGCCAATGGTCAGGCTGAGGTTACTAATTAGGAGATTAAAAAAATCTAAAGGTGTACCATTATCAAATACCAAAGGGACTAGAGCACTAAATTAAATAATGCCCTTTGGGCCTATCTCTCCACATGGAAGCTTCCCATAGGTTATTCTCCCTATGAGCTTTTGTATGGAAAACTACCAACATTGCCCATTCAATCCGAGCTATGTACACTCTCTATAGCCTGGGACATTAACCTAAATCTAATTCTAGCACAGAAAGAAAGATTGATAAACCTTAACTTGCTAGAAGAAAATTAGTTAATGGCCCTATCATCTAATAAAACACATAAAGCATTCAACAAGAAACGTCATGACCTCAAAATAAGAAAATTCAAGTTTCAACTAGGAGAAAAGGTTCTTTATTGGAATTCTACACATGTACCCCAATAAACCAAGTTTCAAACATGGTTGGAAGGACCTTACATCATAGATGATACTTTTTCATCTGGGGCCATGATCATCTACAAACCTGAAAATCCAAATTAGAAACTGATGAGTGGTGAGATACCCTTACACTCAACCATATGAATACAAGTGTTTCACACACAATCCGGTCAAACTCTGCAGACAGGCTAGTTGTGGTATCTAGATAGTTATTCATTGATCACAATTCACTATCTTCCCATCTAAACTAGTATTTTATTTGTCACATATGGTTTAGTCTAGAGTGAGGTTTATGATGTGGTCCTAAACTAGTGCTACTCCTAGAGACAATAGAAAATAACTTTAATTAAGCTAGGAGAAAAATGAAAAGAGAGTTAAGCTAATAGAACATAGGGGGAGAGAATCTATACTAGCCTAAGTATGATGAGCATCCATTCCTTAACCATCCATACACATCTTGGACCTTGTGTATGACTACTACTAGGATTACCAAGTGCATATCTTAGGTATGCTACTGGGATACCAAGTAGTCACACTTAAATGCTTGTGATTAAGTTGTACTCATTCCACATTTACTAACAATGGTAGGAAATGAGGGNGTTGATATTGAACCCCTGTTATTAGACCCTTGATATCAGGTACAATATATTAGGTCTAATGAGTCTCGATATCAGATCCTTGATATTGAACCCCTAATATCGAACCCCTGATATCATGTACTGGATATCGTAGCCTGACAATATGCAATATCATGGTTCTTGTGTGAGCCTATAAATACACAATGGGGTGAATAGGAAAAACATAAAAAGTTAGTGTTATAATAGTATTTTTTTATCAGTTTTTCCTCTCAACCTTTTCCCCAATGCATGCTCGCAATGTGATGATTGTAATTATATAAAACCTTTATTCGAGTGTGACGTACATGGACATGCACATGACCAGCAATAAAGATTGAGATTACTGCATCATTGTAGCATTTACTTAATTTTAATTGTTATTTATTACTTTCATAATTAATATTTCTCTACCCTCATTTCCTACCATTGTTAGTAAATGTGGAATGAGTACAACTTAATCACAAGCATTTAAGTGTGACTACTTGGTATCCCAGTAGCATNTCTAGTGGCGGTGGCTCCTCCATGGGTCTCTTTCCCTTGTCTTGTGTTCCAGGCTTTGAGATTGATACCATTGAAGAAGTGCCTGATGTTTCTCCTCTTCTATTTGAGGATTATGAGCCATCCATGCTGATGTTCCAATTTTTGATGGAGTCAACACTTTTCATGGACATGGTAGTTGCAAGAACACTTGATTGGCCTTGACATGCCATGCTGCAAATAGTTGTCATTCCTCTTCATAGGCTTGGGCCCTGACCTCTCCACCTTTTTCTTTGCCAGATTGTGTAGTGACAAGAGGTCCTTGATGGATGTTGAATGATTCTGCCTCCTACTCCACATGTTCTACATGAGGTCCTTGGCTTTTTCCTGCCCCTGGACATTTAATTGCACCTTGAGAAGGTCTTCCTTGTTGTCCTCTTTTAGGGGCCATCTATAGCACAAAGATCAATTGTTAGTAAGGTTATTAAAAGAAGTTCAATTATTTCATACCTTACTTATTGCCTTTAGTAATTGTTGAATTCTTTGCTTAGTGTGATTTTAGAGTTAGAAATTTTTTCAAGGAAGTTGCCCTAAAAGTTTAATGTCAAACCTAGTTTGTTTAGGTGATACATCAAATAACACGTAATGGTTTTAAGGAATGTTTGATAAAATAATGACAAAGAAAAGAATATATTTTACAATGAAGTGCTCGAAGGGTATAAAATGATGTGGTAGTGTGCAACAAGTAAAAATTACAAAAGTCATGTAAGTGGGTCCTCCTCAAAGTAGGTTCCAACCTATAATGCCCTTGTGTAACCACACCTAAAAATGTTTGTAGCCATTAGAAGGATTAAATGTAATCTATACCGATGCAACAAAACACACACATGTTATATACCACCACGAAGAGGTATGAATTCTATGCCACACAAGACACAATTAAAAAATTCTTGAATAGCGAGATGGGATGAATTGTAGAAGGGATTGCAAAGATTGGAATATGAGGTAACTAACCCAGGGCACAATGAATCTTGAGTGTAGGGCATGATTAATGTGTCATTAGCCTATCACTCCAAAATCAAGACCAAGTGCATCCTTTGATCAGTGACATCGCATTACTTCATTCAATGATGGACAACTATAAAAGCATCATGACAACAAGGCATACGATCACTTGGTGTTTTGTTCAAGGGAGGAGTGATTTGGAATTTCTTTGCAGAACATTTATTTTTGTCTAGTCACTTTAGCACACTTTCTCTTCTCTTTTCTTTTTATGCATAATCTAGAGAAGCCACCTACTTTCAGGCATGGGTGCATGTCTTTCTAGTCGAACACCCTAGAATAGCATTGGTTTTTTTTTGTTTTTTTTTTTGAGTACCTTTATTACTTTTACTCCCATTTTTTGTTAGATATACAATGATCTTAGTACACCCAAGCTACATGGTAACTCCTATAGATGTTACCAAAGAGAATCCACAAGTCCCCTTGATGTCACACCCTAGCCATTCCCTCTTGGTCCATCCTTCTTTGCTCTAGGTATAATAAGCACAAAAGTACTTTAAGTTTTAATGTTGTCAAGAATATCATCGTACCCAGTGTAGAACCTCTTATTAATAGAATGGTTGGGTGGATGTGAGGGGCTCACTATCCAAGTAATTAGTCACCTGAGACTTGATAGCATAGAACAACACCTCAACCAATGAGTCACATGAGTGTTTTATTCATAAATGAGATTACCCATAAAAATATAAAACAATAAATAAAATGATAAATCAACCAATAAAAAGATAAAACAAAAAATTGAATGATGAAAAACTAGAAAATAAAAAAATTAAAGAAAATAAAAATTATTTACTAATTCTACTTGTTAGAATGGAGGATATCCCCCATGACTAAACCCTTGAGTATGGCTTGAATTAATAAATGGAAAATTTGGATCCAAGAATTTTGGAAACATTGGAGTCTAATCATATCCAAACCACTGGGTGTCTTTTGAGGTGGTGGTAGGAATATACCCAAATTGGGGTTCACACACTTGATTGTAGTAGGCATAGTGGGGTAGATTATAAGATGTGTATAACGACAAAAAACGTCAGCAGCTGGAAATACCGACCGAAATTCTGACGTACACAGTCTTAACCATGGATCCACGTGAGGGCTATGCTGGAAAAAGCGAATCCGCGGTGCCCTGAACGGTCTTGTCAATCAGACAGGGACTTACGGGTCAGTAAAACGATGATGATTACGAATCTTTGCGTGTTGCGACCTGATTCGAGAGATCGTGAAATGGGGAAAAACGACGTGGATGGATCGCTACGATAATAACGTCAAACACGCCGAAGAAATGCTAATCGAGAGAGAAACATGTAATTTTCAAAGAGTTATGTTTCGATTCTAGACAGAATGTATGATTTGTATAGCACGTTACAATGGGAGATACAAAAATGAGCACAAAACAACAAGGAAACTGCCTAGACAGAAGTCCGATCTACCTCGTAGGCCAAAGCTCAGGTGCAAGGATGGTCAAGCTCTGAAGTTTTCCGATCAACTGTTTCTGATCGATAGAGTCTGCTAACCGGGCGAGACGACCTCGCGATCCCTGTTCTGCTTCTTTGCTTCGAGTAGGTTCTGCTCAGGGTAGCGATCTCCCCTGTTGCTAAGGCTCAAATACACAATGCTCTGTTCTTGCTGAAGGATGTGTTGTCAGAAATTGCCAAAAGGTTGCTCTTTGTTTCTTTGCTCAAGGAGATAAGTGTTTTCTCGTTCAGAAAATGCTCTTGCCCTTTCGACCTGCTGCCAACAAAAGTGATAAAGGCTCTGGTACTCAGAAAATGCCTCTGTTTCTCTAATTTGCCAACTTGCAAACTAGCCAACCCCTCGAACCCCTGTATCTTTGCCAACCGGGGTATTTATAGGCTATGATGCTTCCGTGAAAAAGGCACAGCCCTGATGATGTGGGCCTGGATGTTGCGGGTCCTGTTGATGTGATTCTTTTGAGTCGGACTGCGACTACGCACAACACGCTCGTTTGCATGTTGTGCGTGTGAGGATCAGGTACATGTTAAGCGTGTCTCGGCTGCATTTAGGCTGTATTACACTCATTCGCATTGTGTTGTGTGTATGAGCGTAATTTGGTGTAAAAAAAATGAGCTCAAGATTGTTTTACGCTCACTACGCAACTGTGTGTGACAAAGCGTAAATGTAACGTACGCTCACTACGCAGCTGCGCGTGGTGAAGCGTAAACAAGGTATAACTTACGCTCATTACGCAGCTGCGCGTGATAAAGTGTAAATAATGCATAACTTATGCTCACTACGTAGCTGCGCGTGATGAAGCATAAATAATGTGCAACTTGAATTATGACCCACGCACTGGTACGCACCACCGCGTAACGAGCGTACAGACGAGTTATTTATGCGCTGCAAGCAAAAGTGCTAACCTGTTGTGCTTCTCTGGACTCTGCCTTCAACTGTCTTGGAGCTTATTACGCTCATTACGCTGCCATGCATGATAGAGCGTAAACTTATCCTTGAACAAATTTGAGGCACGTTCTCGCTCGAATTACGAATCTTCGCCTGAGGCCAGCTTGTAATTTTCACGGTGTTTTAATGGCCCCTCTTTGTTGATGGTTAGAGGGCTTACCCGAAAAATGTCAACAAAGAATGCGAAACACCAGATTGGTGGAAGCAAGAACAACATTCATCCATGACTACTCAGGTGTTTCTCTGTCCACAGAAAGGAGGAAGACTGGCAGGTATGGGAGGTAAAGGGATGTAACTGGAAACAGGTTCGGGGAAGATGAAGAATGTACGTGTATTCATGTCAACAGGAATGCTTTCAGACGAGTGTAGCACGTCAATATGAAATGTCTCTGTTACAAATTGTAGCAGGAATGCATGCAAAAGGAGCGTTGCACATCACTTTCTGTGATATCTCTGCTAGCGTGAGTGCGGAAAATGAAGACTTGCGTATGTGGATGTTGTGTATGGGAACTTGGTGGTGGGGAAGAAGGAATCAAGAGTTAAGGATAGAAGTGTGTTGGGTATAGATGTGCAAAGCTGAGTGGTCAGACAAACTTGAGTAGCCATTTCAACACGTTGTTGTACTTCACCGCTTAGATGGACGCACCTTTGAATGACATCCTCCAAGGTAAGCAGCCTGCAACCACAAAAGAAAATAGAGGACGCCATTGCTCATGCACAAAAGGCGAGGCCCTTGGAACCAATGTTTTCTAATGTTAGTTAGAGCCAATGGACTGCAAAGAAAGAGCTGGAGCACTTGGGCGGAGCCGCCAATCCTGATGATTCGGCACTGCATATCTTTGCCAAAAGGCATCAGACACAGTGCAGCTCACTGGTTGCACCAGGAACCGTCTAGATGAATCTGCGAGGTCAGCGTCCGATAGCGATGATTGGCAGAGATTCTCGGGGCTGTTGCCAACAAGGATTTCATTGGGGCTCCAACTAACGAAGCTAAACTCCCAGAGGTGCTACCACTGCGGCGGGCACAGTGGCAGCATCTCCGAGGGATCAGTAAGATGCCTCTTTGCTTATCCGAGGAATCAGTAAGATGCTGGTGGGGTGGTGACGCCGGAACTATCTCAGCATCCCACCCCGTTGGCTGTACAACTGTACGGGGATGATCGGGCTCGCTTGATTTGCATGAGTTTATGTTTTAAGTCCTGGTAGACTGCCGTTACTGGTTTTAAGTCCCAGTAGACCATGGTCTCAGTTTAAAGTCCGAGTAGACCGAGAGATGGTAGTTTTACGTCGTAGCGGACGGTGGTAAGGCTAGTTTATGGTCTTAGCAGACCGTGCTATGGATGTTAGTTTCGTGTCGTGACCCAGGGACAGATCTGTGCTGATTTTACGTCTCAGCAGACGGCTACTTACCTGTGCCAGTTTAGCATCATGCGGACGCATGCAAAAGATGCCAGTTTTTCATCTTGGCGGACCTGTACAACATTACCAGTTTTACGTCGTAGCAGATGGTTACCACTTGCTAGTTTAGCTTCATGGCGGACGTGTGCAAGGCATGCCAGTTTTACGTCGTAGCGGACGGTCAATGCCAGTTTAACATTGTAGCGGACGATCAATGCCAGTTTTACGTCGTAGCGGACGTGCAGTGCCAGTTTTACGTCGTAGCGGACGTGCAGTGCCAGTTTTACGTCATAGCGGACGTGTACCGTCATACCTGCTGTTGACACCATAGATGCTGCTAGATGAAATACCGCTTTAAGTACACATGATTTACAGGGTTTGCTAACTCATTGTCGTTGACATCTGCTAATTTGAATGCTCCGTTGCTGTATGCGTCAATCACCAAGAAAGGGCCTTCCCAGTTTGCAGAGAACTTGCCTACTGGTTCCTGCACAGCTTTGAGAACCAGGTCTCCTTTCTTGATCGGATGCTGCTGAAGATTATGATGATGCTTTTGTTTCTATTTATCCTGATATTTCTCAATTGCCTCAAGAGCCTGTATCTGCTTCTCTTCTAATGACTCCAAATCCATTATCCGAGCCTCGGTGTGTTGAGCCTCATTTATAATGGTGGAGAGGACCATTCTCAGAGAAGGGATTTGCAATTCGAGAGGTAGCACCGCCTTAGATCCGTACACCAGGCTATAGGGCGTACTGCCTGTAGCTGTCCTACACGTAGTACGATATGCCCATAGCACGTAGAGGATCTGTTCATGCCACCGCCTTTTGTTGCCGTTGAGCATTTTCTTAAGCAAATTGATAATTATCTTGGTTGATGCTTCAGCTTGACCATTTGCCTGCAGGTAATAAGGAGAGGAAAAAGACTGCCTAATGCCTAGGTTGTCACAGAAGGATATGGTCTCCGTGCTACTAAACTGTGGCCCATTGTCGGTCACAATAGTCATTGGGAGACCAAATCGGGTTACTATGTTATCGAAGATAAAATTGCAAACCTGTTGGGATGTAATTTTCTGCAGGGGAACAACTTCTACCCACTTCGTAAAATACTTAGTGGCGGTAATGATGAAGCTATGCCCTGTGGAAGATTTTGGCGTGATGGGTCCTATAATGTCCAGTCCCCATCGTTGGAATGGCCATGTTATCTGTGTCGTGTGCAATTCTGTGGGTGACATGTGGATGAGGTTTTCATGATGTTGACACGTGTCACAGGTCTTAACCTTCGTCAAGCAATCCCTTTCCATGCGTGGCCAGTAGTACCCTAAGCGACAGATTTTTAGGGCCATAGCCCATGGTGCTACGTGGCCACCGCATAGTCCCTTGTGAACCTCGCTGACTATGTGTTGTGCTTGGTCTTTGTTAACGCAGGTGAGCAATACGCCATTAAAGGAGCGCCTACAGAGAGTGCTGTCTCCGATGATGACGTAGTGCTTAGCCCGCTTTTGGATTGCGTCTCTCTGTGCGCGCGTTAATGCAGATGGTAGTTCACCCTGTAAAAGATAAGATTTGATATGATTGTACCATTTAGGCATGCTCGCCTCGAGAAGAGAGGAGATTTGCACCGTCTGAATGATAGGGTCTGCACAGTCTGTAATCAATGTAGGGTAGGTGTTAAATAGGTGTGACGGCACGTGTAAAGCCAGAGTGGCCAGTGCATCGGCCAGCGTGTTGTCAGTCCGTGGGACATGCTGGGCGTCAAAGGTCATAAATCGCCTCAGAAGATCTTTAGCCTGATCAAAGTAGGGTTGCAAATGTACCGCCTTGCAGGCGTAGACTCCAGTGATTTGATTTATGACCAGCATCGAATCACCCCTAATTGCCAGGTGTTGAACATCGAGTTCACCTACAGTCAGCAACCCCCTGAGGAGCCCCTCGTACTCTGCTACATTGTTCGTACAAGGGAAGGTCAATCGATAAGCGTGTAGACGCACATGCTCAGGCGATAGCGTAAGAACAGTGGCCGCACTGCCGCCTCTAGCGGTTGAAGCACCATCAAAGTACAATGTTGCTTCGAGGCCTCTTGAGACAGGGCTTAGACTATGTACATGCTCATTTGTGAATTCTGGCTCTATAGTTGCATGGTTGTCAATCGTTGAATTTATTAATTGGTCGGCTATCGCTTGGCCCTTCGTGGATGATTGGCCAATGTAGTGCAGATCGAATTCCGCGGTGATAGCCTTCCAGCGAGCGATTTTGCTACTCTCGTATAAGCTATGCGTAATGGCTCTAAGGATGTTATTTTTACAGATGACGTTAACTTGACTACGAAAAAGGTAATGCCTACATTTCTTGAGCGTAAAAACTAATGCTAAGCAATTACGCTCAACGTCGTTGTATCTTGTTTCGTACGTGCATAGAGCGTGACTCAGGTAGTAGATGGGTATTTCCGACCCATCATCCCTTTTCTGACAAAGCAACACTGCTATTGCTATGTCCGAAGTTGCCAGGTAAATGAAAAAAGGCAGATTCCTTTGTGGCGGGAAAATCGTCGGTAGATGTTGCAGTTCTTATTTTAAACTATCAAACGCACGCTGACAATCGTCAGTCCATTCAAAATTAACCCCCTTTTTCAGCAAATGTTGCATAGGGTGTAATTTGTCGGTTAACCTCGAAATGAACCTGCGTATGAACTGTAAGTGTCCCTGTAACCCGCGAAATTGCTTGAGGTCTGTGGGAGGTTTTAACACGACAATGGCTTTGACCTTATCAGGGTCAACTCGTATGCCGGTTTCTGATACCACAAACCCCAGCATGCGTCCGGTTTTGACTCCGAATACGCACTTCTTTGGGTTAAGCCGGAGCTTGTGTGTGGAGCATCTTTTAAGGACTAACTCCAGGTCCTCTGAATGATCTTCCGACTTCAGAGACTTCACAGCTATGTCGTCTACATAATCATTCAGCCTTTCTAGGAGGTAATCGCTAAAGATGTATGTCATGGCCCGTTGATACGTCTCTCCAGCGTTCTTCAGACCAAAAGGCATCATGGTGTAGCAAAATGTTCCCCAGGGTGTCATGAACGTTGTGGTCAACTGGTGTTCTGGGTTAATGCGAATCTGGTTATAGCCTGAAAAGCCATCCATGAAGGACAGAAGTGCATGCCCAGCTATTATATCCACTAGCTGGTCGATACTCAGCAACGGGAAGTTATCCTTGATTGTGGCCTTGTTCAAATCTCAGAAGTCTATGCATATGCGTATGCTCCTGGTCTTCTTCGGCACGACCACAATGTTGGATACCCAGTCCGAATAATCGACCGCGCGGATGAAACCAGCCTGATATAGCTTGGTGATTTCTTCACGCACTGCTAGCGTGATCTCTGGTTTAATCTTGCATGCCTTTTGCCTAACCGCTTTGATCTGTGGGTCGAGGATAATGTTATGCTGGATTAATCTAGGATCTAACCTAGGCATATCCTCATATGACCATGCAAAGACAGTAATGTTGTCTTGCAGGACCTGTTTTATTGCATTGTGAGTTTTCTCGTCTAGCAAAGAACTGACCTTGAGTGTTTTGGTCTCGCCCCTATGTGTAACGATAGAGACCTCACAAAGGGGGTCTTCGGTTATGTCCCCAGCCTCCAGGTCTAGCGTGCGTGTCGACTGTTCTGGCCATTCTGGGGACACCGCCGATGCAGCTATAGTTACACTTTCTAAAGGGGGGTTAACATCTACTAGTGTGGAGTCAAACTATTTAGTTAAGTTCCCGTATGGGCCTGTCAAAGTTAAAGGTGCTGAAACTGTGGCGTCCATCCTCCGTCTGCCCTGCAAAACCGGCAAGCGCGTAAATGGTTAGGAGACAAGTGACGAGATGTCGCCAAACGTGGAAGGCTAACTGAATTTTGAATAATATAGACAAAGCTTGTAATCAATGTAACCCGATTACGAGGCGATAAGATGTGGTAGTTTAACGTCATTTCGGATAGTGGAGCGTGCGATATCGACCGAATTAATATCCAGATTTTCGGATTCCGTTTCAGGAAAGTTCCACTTAAATCTGATATCAAGTCGGTAATCCTTGTGTATAAATAGGTGGTTCTTTGATGAAAATTGATTGTTGGCTATCTTGAATTTGAATTTACAAGGAAGAGCAGAGAGAAGGAAGAGCAGAGAGCTAGGGCATGGAACCTTGCGAGGATTTGCAAGTAGGCTGTGAAGAAATTCTACAACTATCGTGATGGCACCGAAGGCGAAGAAGAAGAATGCAAAACTGGCTAAAATTGACGAAGTGCAGGAAAATTTGAACTGTGTCTCACAGGCGCTGATCGATGTTTGCGACCCAACACCTTTTAACTGGTAGGTCATTCTTCCCGTGCTTACGCTTGTTCTATATGTCTATTTTGTTTTTCTTGAGTGTCTTTTGCGTGAATGCGAATGTCAAAATTACGGACCTCGGGTTAGTGCGAGGGTTTTGGTGAGGTTGCGTTCGTCGCCGTTGTTAGGGACAAACCTTGCGTTGTTGCAAGGGTTTGGGTGATTTCAGCCTGGTTGTGCTTTACGAGTTCTGTGTTAGTTGTGCAAACATAGATGTAGATGTTGATGAGTCTTGGCTTTTCCCTACAGCATCGCGCTGAAGCCCATCCTGATTGTGCTGGATATTATTGGGGTTTTATGCTGGGTGAACCCTATCGTCCCAAATGTTCCTCCCCCGCACACAAGAGTGCAGGGGAAGGCCATTTGGTTCCAAAAGGGGGCGCTGTAATTCCTACAATTTTTACTGCGCAACTTCAACATCATCATCTCGTCCAATATGGCCGGAGATGTTGCTGGTGCCATTTTGGAGCACCTATTGCCGGGGTCTTCGCAGGGGATTCTGGCTTACTTGATAGACGGAGCCATCGAGACAGGCCATCCCGAGGACCAAGTGCTCAGCTCCTGGGGTCTAAGGAGCTTACACTAGATCTGGTATATGGCCCGTTTCAACTGTTATCACGCATACAACACGTTGTTCATGGCTCGCCATGTGTCAACGTACTTCCAAAACCCACAAGGCACGGTGTACTACGCAGGCGGGTAAGCAGATCTGGCTAGCTGTATTGTCTTTATTATGTTACAATGTCTGTTTTTGATGTAAAAGGGGGTAAGAGAAGTTTAGATGTAGAGTGTAGATTAAGCTTACGCTGTATGGTATAGGTTTTTCATACGCGACAACAAGTTAATCGGCGACGGTGATACACTGCCCTGGGCCGAAACGGTGATAAAGGTGTTTACCGCGACTAACAACGTTCGTGCCGGTGTCATTGGGTAAATCGGCCACAAGATGCGTGAGTATCATGCTCATTATGAGCAGTTTTTCAAGAATTACCAGGAACTTGGGTGGCTGCACGAGGACTGGACCCTGGATCCGCCCCTCAGCGTCGAGGACGTGGAGAGGGAACTCCCACAATTCCCATTGCCGTTTGGCCCCGGTAAGGTTGCCGCGTGCTTTAATGTTACTTGCGTAGTTGTGAGTTATGAATACTGTGATAATGTTTCTGTTTTGTCTTGCGTTTTTGGCTTGCGTCTTTGGCTTGCAGTCAGGGAATCCTGGGAGATTACCCTTACGATTTCCGGCCGCGAGGCGAGGGATGTCCTCTTTCGTTACGGGGACATTAAGGAGGCACAGTGTTGGCTTGGCCACTCGGCGGCCCTAGTTGTAGTGGTCGCCAAGATCCAGGCCATAGGGCTAATGCACATATTTTTGGCTGCAACCCCTGATGTCCCCGCTAGCGAGATGATAGGCCTGGTCAACTCCTTCAGTGAGAAGGCGGATCGTTTCAGCACGTGCGTGCATAACGTGCGTGTAAACTTTGATATTAACGCTCAAATCTTCTTGGACCTGTTTGGCGTCCCCTCAAGCGGCCTTCCCATAAAAGTGAAGACCAAGAGGAGCGTCAGGGTGGAGGAGTTTCTGCAGGAGTGGGCGAGAATCCCTAAGGAGACCAAGGGGTTTCCTTGTGAGGAATTCGAGCTAAAAATCACCAAAATGCTTTATCCCCTTTTTCGGGCCCGTACCTTCCCCAAAACCCTCTCGCAGGCAAAGTTCTTTTCAGTAGAATAGAAGTGTATTATGCAAGAGGTTCTGGAGGAGGGAGCCTGATTTGATTGGGGGAGCCATCTCGCCAAGGGGTTGCGCAACGAGATGGTCAAGCTTCGTGAGAAGCTTGAGTCTCGCTTCAACGTGCACCATGCCTTTTTCATAGCCGTCCTCCGGCGGTTTGCTGAGTATCTGGTCGTTCAAAGGAATGGGGTCTGGGTACAGCAAGACCGAGACCAACTATCTAAACCTTGGATTGCCCACATCCTTAGCACTACCCGTGGGCAGGATCCGCCGGAAGGGATCGTAGAGTCGATGTCTGTGACAACTAAAGGCATGACGACACCCCGAGTGTGAGGTCTCGATAGTGTAGGCGGGATAATGCCTACCTACACTGGCGATGCCTCGCGGGGGAAGCACTTGGCGGAGGAAATTGTGGAGCCTGCAGCTCGGCGGAAGAGGCTCCGTCTGGCTGAGGCCCCTGGAGGCGAGGCAGGCCACACCGTTGGGCTCACGGTGCAGTGGACTAAGCCTCCGCCTCGTAAGTGTAAATAGTCTGTATATGCAATGTTTCATTTAGATAAGCTGAAATTATGTTCTAATGCATCGGAATTTAAGCAGCAAAAACGATAGGTCGATTGACCCCTGAGACAGGGGCAATGGTACTAAAACTTGGGGAGGGGGCCTCAATTTTGGAAGAAGAGGCCCCAGCTATTAGTACGCGTCGTGCACAGGCTCCAATGCGTGAGGCGACCCCAGCTGCTAGCGGGAGCCGCGTACAGACTGGGTAAGAGGCCCCTGCTACTGGAGCCAAAGACGCGCAGACCCCAGTGCATGAGAGGGAAGGAAATACGGAAGATGTCGATGAAGTCGCCACTGTCACCGACAGAGGTAATGAGCGTGTGTTTTACGAGTTTTGAAAGAGTCTGTAAATAGGTAATGTTTAACCGAGTTATGTTATAGGGGAAGGAGATGCCTCGATGTCTGCTGCTATTAACAAAATGTGGAGAGACTTCCCTGATAAGTTTGCCTTCATGGAAGGCGTCATCAGTGACATGATCGAGCGTCTGGAATGCATCGAACCCAGTGCTGGTAAGTTAATCGAAGTGACTACGTAATGTCTTGGTGGTAATGTCATCTGTCTTGATGCTTGTTTTCTATCAGGAGCTCACCTCCGATGGGATCCTGCGGAGCCCATTGACCTGGACACAGCAGAGTCCCCATCTGATGGGGTGGTTGTGCCACGCCACATTAATGAGGAAATGCGTAAATGTGCATTACGCTCGACACACTCTGTATGGGAAAGCAGGAATGTCAATGAAGACCTATGGAAGAAGCTGCAGCGGTCAGAACAGAGGGTTGAATCCTTGACTAAGGAAGTCGAGGACCTAAGGGCGCAGTATGAGTTCCTACAGGCTCGAGTGACAGGGGATGAAGACTGGCGTACTGCTGTTATTGATCACTCCCGTTATTGGATAGCCATCAAGAATAGCGTACAGACCAATCGAGCGTTAGTAGAGCAAAGGATGCAAATTGAGCTCCTAGCTCAGAAAAGTCGAGACTGGAGGGACTACTGCGTGGGCGTGCAGGAATGGGGGCAGAAGGAGAAGGACCATAAGCACATATACAAAAGGGAAAGCGCTGCCTATAGAAAACGCTACCGCGATTCCGCTGTTAAAGCTCGATCCTTGGAGGTCTTCGTGGACACAACTGGAGCGTCTGAAGCTTTCAAGAAGTTTGAGGAGCAGGTGACCATAACTGCATCTCCAGAGAGAGAAATGGTCTTCCCTGGGAATCAAGCTTCAATCCCTACTTTCTTCCCAGATCCTCCCTCTTAGAGTAGCGTGGAGAAAGGGAAGGTAAAAGTAGGGGCGGCTTTGGGCGAGGATGTGTGGCAAGACCTGACAGAGGACGAGATCATGCAGCATTTGTGGGCCGGTTTGGACAAGCTTCCCTTTGCTGCGGAAGTCGGGCCGTCTCAGGTAAGTTTATGCATGGCTTAGCCAGAACATTTTCTGACATAGTGTTGCCTATTCTAATTTTTATGTTATTTGGATTTTAGATACCAGAAGAAGGTAGAGAACGCACGCCAGCTGAGGGGTTGGGAGAGGAAACAGTAGAAGCAGAGGTGGAACACGACGATGAAGAGCGTCTTCCTGTGGAGCCAGCATTAGAACGAGAGCCTCATGAGGAGGCAATCTTTCATGAAGGGACAATTCCCAGAAATGATGGCCCACTGGAGGACGACCCTTTGGGGCTGGATTTAGAGTTGAAGGATACCAGTGACAGTGGCAGTAGGGGAAATGCATGATTTTTGTTGATGTTGTGCGTAATATGATGTTACAAATGACCTGAAAAGACTTGTTATAAAACTTGATTGAATGTCAACTACCTATCATATATTTTTTTTATTTTTTGTCTATAGATTGCGAGTGGGATAATAATGGAGCGTAATTCCTAGTTTAAGGCCGTTGCAGGCCGAAAGCGTAAAGTGGAGAAAGCGTGAATTGTGATCGTAGATAACTAGTTTAAGGCCGTTGCGGGCCGGCGTACCCGTTTGCATAAATTTGTGTAATTTAGCTACTAGTTTAAGGCCGTTGCCGACCGTCTACGTATATTGGCTACTAGTTTAAGGTCGTTGCGGGCCATCTACGAATGTGCGTAAATTAGCTACTAGTTTAAGGTCGCTGCGGGCCGATGTATCAGTTTGCATAATTAGCTACTAGTTTAAGGCCGTTGCGGGCCAATGCATCAGTTTGCATAATTAGCTACTGCGTAAATTGTAACAAAATGTAACCCTGGACGCATGCATAAAGGAATGAGGAAGCGTAACTAACGTACATATGATAACACATGCAAAGACAAAAAATGCAAAGCGTACACACAGAAGGCGAATGTCGCGTAAAAGCATAGTGAAACAAAAGAGGCTGTTTGATTGATGAGCATGATAAGTTACATGAGTGCACGTAGAAGACCTTCATTCAACCGTCAATACGCAATTGTCTCCTAGCGGATTTTATGTTGGACGCTGCATAAGGACGAGGAGGTTTACAGTTCGACTCCTCTACGCTATCATTCGGAAATGGCAGGTCGGCCCAGGCTAGACCGTCATCATTGTCGTTGTTCTGTTCAGGGGCTTGGAGAGGGGACTGATCGTCAGCCATTTCAATCTCCGAACCCCGTTCTTCTTCAATGTTGTTAATGGTCTTGGGGGTGACCTCGTCGCTGCGTATGATAACCTCCCCTCTGGCGTAAGGTAGGTGTATCTCCTGATGTATCGGCGACAAGACCACCGTCAGCTAGGCCAACCACAACCTCCCTAAGATTAAGTTGAATCCTAGCATCTCCTTGATGACTAAAAATGTGGCTTCCGTTGGGAATTGATTCCCCGCCACAAACTCAATACGCACCGTCCCCTTGACTTGGACCCGTGCTCCGTTGAACGATTTCACGCAAGCCGTCATCGTGGGAGTGATCTGGTCGACCAACCCCAACCTATCCATGATGGAATAGGAAACTACGTTAGCAGCTGCGCCATCGTCCACGTGTACCCTCCGGATCCGGTACTGACCGACCCGAATGGTAATGAACATAGGCTGCATCGTTACTTGACCTTTTTCCAGATCATCTTTAACAGAATCGTCCAGGAAGGTCAACGAGGTGGGCTTGGGTTGTTCAGCTTCAAGAGGAAACATGATAGCGTGTATCGCTTCCTCTTCCATCGGCAAGCTGGCATCCACTGATATGGACGTCAACATGCGTACCATAGCCTCGCGGTGTTCTTGAGAAGTCATCAAGAGGTCGTACAAGCTCAGCGTTGTGTTCTTTTGCTTGAGAGCTTGTTTGACCTGTGTGAACGCATCGAGGAGGTCCTTCTCTCGGCAGGGTTTTTTATCCCCCTTGTCTTCCTCCATTCGGCCCAAGAGATGGATCTCTTGCGGCGGAGTGGTGTCAGCGGAGGGGTTGTTCTTCCTACCAAGAGAAGGTGGCTACGTTTCTGTGCCTTTGGCATACTTCTGGGGCATGGACAAAGGCACAGAGGCCAGGGGCCTAGGCTTAGGAAAGTCGAGCGTAGAGTTGTCTTTTGTTGTGCTAGCCGCGGTGTTCTCCTCCTTTCGCTTGGGAGGTGATGACTGATAGTGCTGGTTGGAGGTTTGCCCCTGCGTGAGAGGAGTAGCCTGTGGTTTTGGTGCCCTAATGATGAAGGGCACTCTCGGCGTGGGCTCAGACGAAGCTGCAGCTAGGGTAGTGGCGTGTGACTGAGGCCGCACTTGAGAAGGTGCCCGTATGATGAACAGTGGCCGTGAGACCCCACCTGCTGCCGAAGAAGTAGTTGGCCCCTTTGGTGAGCTGGCAGGCACGCACAAAACAAATGGTTGTTTTGGCAGTCCCTTACGCTCACTGTCTGTACTCACCACAGTGATTGTATAAGGATCGTAGCTTGCGTTTAATGGATCCTTGTATACATGCAATGTTTGGTTTTCTAGACACGTAGGGTTACTGTTGTCTAGTTTTAGATGACCTTCGTCGATGATGCGTTGAATGTCGTCCTTCAACACCTAGCAGTAATCCCTGTCGTGACCACACATCTGGTGGTAGTCACAGAAACAGTCCAGTCTGAAAGATCTCGGAACTGCTGGCTCATTAGGCAGAGCTAAAGAAGGATCCTTCAACAGTTCACAGTGACGTCTGTGATGCTTAAGGGCTTCCTCGAACACTTTATTAGGTTGAATGTGTCCTGTTGCCAACAGTTGTTTTAGCAATTTGGAGTGTTTCACGGGTAAAGCCGCATATTTTGAGCAATCTTTACGCTCAAAATTTGGCCTTGGCTGGGGGGCCTGTTCAGGGGTAGCCATGGCCTGGCTGGTGCCGGCACCAGCTGTGGCCTCAGGCAGTGCTGTTGCTGGAGCCTTCTTGTTCTTATTCTTTGCATTCTCAATCAGCGCAGCTACAGTAGTTGTCGCTGCCTTGCCTTTGTCCTTGGCTTTGTTGTGTGCGTTTCTGTAGGCGACATATGCCGGGTCTTTGCTGGCCTCCGCAGCATCTTGGATGCTTCGGATCTGGGCGAAGGCCTGAGTTATATTGCCAGGGGAGAGGTAATATAGCTTAGACTTAATGAAGTCGTTGACTGCTCCCTTGAATATGGCCAGTAGATGGGAGTCCACGATCGGATCATGGATCTCATTCAAGGTAGCATTCCAACGCTGTATAAACTTTTGGACTGGCTCGAGCGGGTCTTGTTTCACCCCCATAAGCTGTTCCAACGTGACTTTCGGCTTCATGTTGTATTTGAATCGGGTCACAAATTGAGTCAACAGCTCTTCCAAGGTTGAAATGGAAGAGCATGGGAGAGCTCTGTACCAGTCTAAAGCCTTCCCTGTTAATGTCATCGCGAAGACTCGGACTAAAGTATGCGGCCACTGTTGCAACAACAAAGATTCGGATCTAAAGGTGACCAGATGGGTGTTGGGATCCCCCTCCCCATTATACTTGGTAAAATGTGGAAGGGACATCCCTGGCAGCGACGATAGCACGGGAACCGCTGGATTCATCGGATCATCTTGATAGAAATCCATGATCTGAATGGTGTCAGATCCAGCGGTCTTGAGGCGTCGGACCTCTTCGGTAAGCGTCTGGATAAGTTGTAATGCTTGATCCAGACCTGTTAACGGCTGCGTCTGTGCAGCAGGCATAGGAGGTTGGACTGGGTGGGTAGTCCTAGGCAACTGGCATGCAGGAGATGGTTGGGTGACCGCTGGTGGAGCGGGGATCCCTGCAGGCTGGGGGGCTTGCGAAGACCACCACCCACCGGTCTAAGACGAGGGGTTAGTTGCTGCCTGCTGCGTAGCATAATGGTAAGTATATCGAGGAAGCACCTGCGAAAATTGTGTCGTGGGTGCTGGCGGAGGCTGTGCACTGTAAACCGTATACGGGTGATGTTGTGTAGCAGGGTTGGTCCACTGACTTGTTGCGGGGTATTGAACAAAGGTTTGCGGTGGTACGGTTGCGGTATTTTGCTGAGTTGGCGGGGGCAGGAACATTTTGGGGTGAGTTGCTGGTATGGTGTGAGCTTGTACTTGAGGGATGAGATGGGGCGCGGTGGCTGCCGGGCCCACCGCCAGAATGTTGATTACATGTTGCGATGGAACCACCCTCGTGTTATGCGGTAGTTGCATTTGCAACACAGACGGCTGCGTGTTGGCCTGCGGAAGAACAGGGGTTTGCGTCTGCGTGGTCACGGTCGAGTCCAGAGAAGCTGCCTCTTTGTTGAAAGGGAACAACGTATTTATGTACATGTGAGGCGTCAGAGTATGGAACGAATGTTCCAACACGGCTGCGAATTCGTCCTTTGCTTCTTCCTCATGCTGGGGCTCCACCGCAGGTTGTGAGGTCTGGCCTCTAGCCATGACCAACTATGCGATGAGCTTGTGTTGGTGTTCGGTCAAAGGAATTATGTCGTAGGCCGTTGGCTTAAAATCATAACCCCCTCAATGGAGCACCTCGAAGTTTCGCTTCGCCTCAAGCTTGGCTCGGCTGAGAGCCAACCTCGCCTGGATCTTAACGCATATGAAATTGTACTCTTCAGGGGTTATAATCGTGAAGATAGGCTCTTTCCCTTGAAGCCTTAATAAACGGTGCAATGGTCCTTGAGGACCCGTTGCACTGGGGGCTGGCCCTGTGGCCACCGTCGGGTTCACGGGCGTGACACCCAGATCGATAGTGGCCATGGCGGTTGTGTTTGAATAAAAGGAATCCATGGATCAATGAGATCGAGAATGACCAGTAATCGAATCTAAAAGGAAGAATGGCTAGCAAAAAACAAGCACAAAAGGCTTTCTACCCTGACGGATTTCAAAGAAATCGTCCTTGTGACCGATCTATACCACACGATTGACCGTATAATTCCCTAGAGGTATTACGTCTATGGCTTAGGGTATGGATCTCTAACAGGGTTACCCGAAATATTCGGATTGGAGCCTGAAGGCCCTCCTTCTAGCACCAGAAAACTGTAACGACGGAAAACGTCGGCAGTTGGAAATACCGACCGAAATTCCGGCGTACACAGTCTTAAACACGGATCCACGCGAGGGCTATGCTGGAAAAAGCGAATCTGCGGTGCCCTGAATGGTCTTGTTGATCAGTCAAGGACTTATGGGTCAGTAAAATGATGATGATTACGAATCTTTGCGTGTTGCGACCTGATTCGAGAGATCGTGAAATGGGGAAAAACGACGTGGATGGATCGCTACGATAATAACGTCAAACACGTCGAAGAAATGCTAATCGAGAGAGAAACATGTAATTTTCAAAGATTTATGTTTCGATTCTGGACAGAATGTATGATTTGTATAGCACGTTACAATGGGAGATACAAAAGTGAGCACAAAACAACAAGGAAACTGCCTAGATAGAAGTCCGATCTACCTCGTAGGCCAAAGCTCAGGTGCAAGGATGGTCAAGCTCTGAAGTCTGCTGATCAACTATTTTTAATCGATAGAGTCTCCTAACCAGGAAAGATGACCTCACGATCCCCGTTCTGCTTCTTAGCTTCGAGTAGGTTCTGCTCAGGGTAGCGATCTCCCCTGTTGCTAAGGCTCAAATACACGGTGCTCTGTTCTTGCTGAAGGATGTGTTGTCGAAAATTGCCAAAAGGTTGCTCTTTGTTTCTCTGCTCAAGGAGATAAGTGTTTCCTCGTTCAGAAAATGCTCTTGCCCTTTCAACCTACTGCCAACAAAAGTGATAAAGGCTCTGGTACTCAGAAAATGCCTCTGTTTCTCTGATTTGCCAACTTGCCAACTAGCCAACCCCTCGAACCCCTGTATCTTTGTCAACTGGGGTATTTATAGGCTGCGACGCTTTCGTGAAAACGTGCAGCCCTGATGATGTGGGCCCGGATGTTGCGGGTCCTGTTGACGTGATTCTTTTGAGTCGGATTGCGACTACGCACAACATGCTCGTTTACGTGTTGTGCGTGTAAGGAGCAGGTACATGTTAAGCGTGTCTCGACTGCATTTAGGCTGTATTACACTCATTCACGTTGTGTTGCGTGTATGAGCGTAATTTGGTGTAAAAACAATGAGCTCAAGATTGTTTTACGCTCACTACGCAACTGTGCATGACAAAGCGTAAATGTAACGTACGCTCACTACGCAGCTGTGCGTGGTGAAGCGTAAACAAGGTATAACTTATGCTCATTACGCAGCTGCGCGTGATAAAGCGTAAATAATGCATAACTTACGCTCACTAGGCAGCTACGTGTGATGAAGCATAAATAATGTGCAACTTGAATTATGACCCATGCACTGGTACGCACCACCGCGTAACGAGCGTACAGACCAGTTATTTATGCGCTGCAAGCAAAAGTGCTAACCTGTTGTGCTTCTTTGGACTCTGCCTTCAACTGTCTTGGAGCTTATTACGCTCATTACACTGCCGTGCGTGATAGAGTGTAAACTTGTCCTTGAACAAATTTGAGGCGCGTTCTTGCTCGAATTATGAATCTTCGCCTGAGGCTGACTTGTAATTTTCACGGTGTTTCAATGTGGTCATGTGATAAGGAGCTAACCCACTATGGCATTCATGACCGTAAGATGGTATGCAAGGATTAATATGTCTCTGTTCATGGCTAAATTCACTAGGCTATATGGTTGTTGGAGTATTGATTAGTGGTCCTGATAAAGTAACATGAGACATTGGATTCGAGGAGAAAGATGCACCATAGTGTTGGACTTACGCTTGGTTGGAGGGTGTAGTGGTTTCAAAGCCATGTCATCTCTTTCTTTGGTCATGTCTAAAGAAAGGATTTTTTTGATGTTGTGGATGATCTCCACTACTATTGACTTTAGTAGCATAAGTAACGTTTGTGGGTTGGTGCTGTGGTGTAAGACCTTCTGGTACAATCACTGGTGATGTAGAAGTAGGTGAAGGATAAAAATATTAAGGTTGAGGAGAAGTGCTAGGCACATAAGGTAGTGATCGTGTTGGATAGGATATGGTTTGATAGTATTGAGGAGAATGATAATAATGTGGTGAGATAGAGGACATTGACTTGGTTGGGGAAATAGGATGTTAAACTTAATAAGCACTTGGGTTTGGATGATAGGAAGGGTGTAACCAGTTTGGGGGTGGATTTCCCCACAATTGGGATTTTTGCCACTGTGATTGAACACAATATTTTTGTACAAACTCTGGATGTAAAATTCTTCTCCAATGTTCATGTAAATATGACAAGATTGGGCATTGGCCTTTGGAATGATTGTACAGGCAAACATTACGTTGATATGTATGATTAGTAGTTGAGTTCTTATCCTTATTCTCTTCAACCCTTCTTTTCGATTTTCTAGTGGTATTCTATCATGTCTCTTGGTTCATCATGGCTCTACCTCTAATAATATTGGCATACTCTCCACATTTTTCATGTATCCACTCCATCATCTTATTGATCTTTGCCTCAATTTTATCTAGTGATTGTAATATTGGCAAAGATGGTTTCACCTCCTTAAGGTGAGTTGATTTTTCCTCTTCCTGATTATGGACCTTTGTTAGGTTGAGATTTTGGTCTGATGAGATTTTTCAACATTATCCCATTTAGCCATTTCTCCTTCTTCTTTTGCTAGCCACTTAATAAGCTCTTCGAATTGATGGATTTGTAGTTCATATAGTTGACCTAGGGCATACATTCTTAAGGTTTCCTTTGTTTCATTACCAAGGCCATCTATGATATGGTACATTAGCCTCTCCTCAGAGAACCCATGGCATGGGTAGTTGTTTAACAGTGCATAATATCTTTCTAAAGCCATGTCTAAGAGTTCATGTTGTGCTTGTTTCCATTCTTGGATTTGCCTCCTCAAGGCTGACACTCTTGCATATGTTTGATAACTTTTTTTGAAGATTTCTACCATTGTTGGCCAACGTTGAATTGATTTTGGTTTTAAAGACTTATACCATACTTTTGCTTGGCCAAAAAGTGTCAGAGGAAAAAGATTATGTTTTTTCCACCCATTATCAATATTATTCCATACACAAGCATCATGGAAGGCTTTTAGATAGTGTTGTGGATCTAAATCATAGCCTCCTAAAAATTTTGGAAAGTTATTTAAATCAAACTTGGGTAGACAACTTTCTTTATGATGCCTACGAGATATTTGAACAGCCTCTTCTGTATGTGTTAGGCTCTTAGTGGCTAGTAGGGGTTCATTATCACTAGGTAGATTATGATTTTATGAGTTGAGACGATGTTGTCCTTATTCATGTTGGCATTCTCAATTTTCTTTGTAAGCTCAATTTTTAGTTCTACACTGATCCCTTGAAAGATAGTCATCTATTTCATGATCTAATGTTGGAGTAGAGGAAGAGAAATAACTAAAAAACTTGTCCTAACTTTTGTAAGTTTTCCAATCATCCCCTAACATATTCTTGTTAGTTATTGAGAAGGTCCTAGGCTTTTCGGGCCTCCTCGTTCTATGGGCTATCCCATCCTTACTAGAAGTGTCAAAGTTGGTTGACAAGAATCCTTGAGTATCGTTGGGATACTCATGAACATATGAAACTCTTGCATAAGATTGAGTACTCCAAACTTCTTCATTGGTTCTCCAATGAATTTCCTCGCTAGATGTTGCATTATTGTTGTCTTTTGAAAGAGACATTATTGTGAATTGTGTGTGAATTAACTGAATTTAATTTCGTTGCTTGAAAGATATATTATTAATACCCTATTACAATGATCTTGTATGATATAACTAATCTAGATAATTAGCATCGTCCCTGGCAATGGCGACAATGATGAGTGGCGATGTACCCCTATACTCAACAATACAAATATGAGTATTTCATGCATGATTTGGTCAAACTTTGCAGACGGGCTAGTTGTGGTATCTAGATAGTTACTCATTGATCACAGTTCACTGTCTTCCAATCTAGACTAGTATTTGCTTTGTCATGTATGGTTTAGTCCAAAGTGAGGTGTATGATGTGGTCCTAAAGTAGTGCTACTCCTAGAGGCAATAGAAAATAACTTTAATTAAGCTAGGAGGAAGAGGGAGAGAGAATTAAGCTAATAGGACATAAGGGAAGCGAATCTAGACTAGCCTAAGTGCGATGAGCATCCATTCCTTAACCATCCATACACATCTTGGACCTTGTGTATGACTACTATTGGGATTACCAAGCGCATATCCTAGGTGTGCTATTGGAATACTAAGTAGTCACACTTAAATGCTTGTGATTAAGTCATACTCATTTCGCATTTACTAACAGGGGTAGGAGATGAGGGTAGAGAAATATTAATTATGAAAGCAATAAATAACAATTAAAATTAACTTAATGCTATAATGAAAAAGTACTCTCAATCTTAATTGTGAGTCATGTCCATGTCCAAGTATGTCACACTCGAATAAAGGTTTTGTACAATTACAATCATCACACTATGAGCATGCACTAGGGAAAAGGCTGAGAGGAAAAACTAACAAAAAGATCCTATTCTAACACTAACTTCCTATGTTTTTCCCATGTGCCCCATTTTGTATTTATAGGCTCACATGAGAACCATGATATCACATATCTAATATCGCTTATCAAGCTGTGATATTGCGTACCTGATATCGAGGTTTTGATATTGGGGGTATGATATCAGGACTCATCAGACCTGATATCTTATACTTGATATCAAGGGTTTGATAATAGGGGTCTAATATTAGGACTTGGCAAACCATGATTCATCAGAAACAATTATTCAACATTCAACAAATAAAACCTTTCCATGAGCCTAAGCCACCCAATGCACCAAACACCTCATTAGATGGAAAGCCATGCTCAATCTTTCAGATCTCTCCCTTTCAACTTAGTCATGGGGGAGATGGCCACCCATACTAACACCTTAGATGGCTCATCAATTCTTGATTTTTTTTTGTTTTCCACATTTCTGGTTTTAAAACTTTTTGTTTTCATCTTCTTTGTTTAACATTTTTTGTTTTACATATTTGTATTTTTAAGGTTATTGATCATCTCTTAGTTTTTTTTACACCATCATTAATATGTTTAATATGTATTGTCTATTCTTTTACTTTCTTTTATGGTTATGTTTGATTGTGTTTAATGTGATCTCTACTTTTTCTACTAATAAGGTGGTAGGTACAATGATAATACACTATACAATGGTGGTATGCTTCATTTGTAATTTGATTGTTGATGTCTGGTTTCTAACTTTAAATGTCATTACTGATAACTAGGAAATTGTACTGTCTGAAATCATCAACGTAAGGCTAGAGGAAAAAAAATGTCGAAAGATCTCTGGAGAGATACAGCTGACCCTGCCTTTGCATGAGGGCAAGCTGGAAAAACAAAGGCAAAGTGCCTTGGATGGTCTACACACAAATCAACCAAGGACTTCCCTGAGTGTACGCTATGGCTTGCGCTGGGGTTATCACCATGAAATGTAAAACAAAGAACGTAATGCAATGAGACATAAACATGAATATATCATGTAAACATAAAAAGAATGTATGCGGAAATGTGTAATAAAATAGAGTAATGAAAAAAATGAACCAAAAAAGTACAACGGAAGGAAAAAATAAAATCGTGTTGTATTAATTAACAAGATGTGCATCGGTCAAAACGTAGTTGTGTGTCTGGATTGCAAGTCAGACATTAAGCCCTAATGTGAGGTGTTTGTAGGTGCTGTGGATCACATGTGTCCAAGCTCAAGATTGCTAGTTTTCTTTCTCAAAATTTCCAACCTTGTTTATGTCAATGAACAGGGTATTTATACCTTTTGCTAGGCTTGGGAGTAGGATTTTTGAATGAGATCAATGGCTACGGGATGAGGGGAAAACAGATCATGTAACAGGTGTCTGATGTACAGTTGCATATGAACTAGACATATGTAGGTAGACTACGTTCTTGACCGAATGCACTGTATCTTACAATGTGTATTGATTTACATTATGCTCATGCATACAATTTGAAGTGTAAGAGGTTGAAAAGCTCACAAATGTTGCAAATTTACAATAAAATAATAGTGTACAATAAGAGATCTTGATTCTGGTTTGCTTGGAACTTCCTAAATTTCTGGACTGACTATTGCTGAAAGTGTTTTTGCTTTACTAGGGTTGCCAGCATGCATTGATCTTGTCCTGACATGTCCTCAGTGTGTGTCTAGAGTGCTTTTATTCGGGCTCACGCTGCCAATGTGAGTTGGGTGTGACCTCAATGTGACACTAGCATGAGTAAGTTAGGATGGTATATTTCACACCAAATCTTAATCTTTGAGACCTATATTTCAAGTGTAACTACTACCTGACCTTGGGGATGACCTGCATGCTGAATCTGAGCCTGTTTGTGCCTTGATCCAGGTCATTTTGGGAACTCATGCTGGACTCATGCTACTAGCATGAGCTGGGCATGACTCCAACGTGACCTCAGTGTGAGTGCTAAAAATAGTGTATTTTTGGACCTGAAATTAGAATTCTGAGGGCTAGGACCTAGATAAATCATTAGTGGACCTTTAGAGTAACTTGTACCTTCAAAATTAGACCATTTTGATGTTGTTTTGGGGCTATTTTGGGGCACTCACGCTGCCAGCGTGACCTGGGCGTGAGTGATAAAAATCACATGTTTTTGAACCTAAAAATTGGATTCTAGATGCTGGGACTTGAGGTATTCATTAGTGGACCTCGAGGGGGCCTTGTACTCTCAAAATAAGCCATTTTAACACTATTTTGAGGCAATTTTAAGTTACTCATGTTGGACTCATGCTGCCAGCGTGACTTGTGTGTGAGCGATGAAAATGAATGTTTTTGGAACTAAAATATGAAGTTTTGGAGGCTGAAACTCGGAGAAATCATTAATAGACCTTGAGGGTGAATTTTACCCTTGAAATAAAACCATTTTAACGTTGTTTTGGGGCTTTTTTGGGCTATTTTGAGGTGCTCACGTTGTACTCACACTACCAATGTGACCTCAGGGTGAGTTCGTGCCTTAACCAAATTTTTGTTTCCCAAAAGCACAGACAGCTCCGAGTTGTTCTCATTTTGAAGTATTAGGCTGAAATTTGGGGTGTTTCATTGGACCCTCTTTGTTCATGTATGGAAGAATTCACCAAAGAGGAGTTGATAAAGAAGTACAAAACACCATGATCAATAGAGTACCATGCATTATCCATCAACCCATGGCTAGATGTCATCACCCTATGTTCAGAAGCACATGGGATTGGGGAAATTGTTGTTCAAAATGGAAGGGGATTGATTGTAACTAGGGGAATCAGGAATGTGATCAAGGATCATGATTGTTGTTGGAAGTGTGGAAGAGGAGCGCTTTCATGTGAACAAGCCAATTTTTGGTCCTTTTCAATAGCCCATGTATAGCACAATTAGAACCAAGGCATAGGAGGTGCATTCATTGGAGAAATGGAACCCTTGTGTCATGTTTAAGGGAGCTCGTTGTAAATAGCCAAAGCCACATGATGATGTGCAACATGATCATTTGAGACATGAGTGTTTTCCCAAGATAATTTCCTTCTTGCTTGGGGCTTGTCTGAGAAGAGCCAATGGTCTTTAGTCTATGATGTCAATGGGGTCATGAAGACCTTTTCCAAGAATTTTTCTCTTTGACCTTTATGTTCTTTTTTGTTTTTTCTTTTCTTTTGATTTTTCTTTCTATTTATTTTTGTTTTGTTTTTGTTTTTTTATTTTTATGTTCTTTTTGGTCTTTTTGAAAGAGCTTGCTTTTAGTGCTATGCTCATGCTCATGTGCTTGCATTTGTATCATGTATCATGTATTATGTTTTGCATTACAACTACTTAGAGGATCACAGTGTACAATAGTGTATTAAGAGCTCTGGGTGAGTAGGATACAATGTATCTAGGGGAGATAATTTAATAGGATAAGGGGGCATGCTGGGGAATAGGAAATATATCAGGGGTCGAGAATGTACTTATGAATGGATCGATTAATCTAGTTACGGCATTAGGAAGAATGTGAGACCTTGTCGTCGTGATGGAGTGCATCTGTGCACGAACACCTCAAGCGTGTCATCCTACAAACACAACTCCAAGGAGACAAGAAAACCACAAATGATTCAATTAGCAAAAAACTTTGAACGTAGCCGATGGAATGGAGCCATCATGTGGAGTTTCAAGGAAAAAAGAATCTTGAACAACATTAGTTTCATTCAGGTCTATGTGACAAATCATGCGGTAGGTTTTTGGTGAGCACATATAGCTGACTATAGCAGCATGTCTTTTTAAATAACACTAGGTTGTTGATGATGTCACCAGTTTGTAGTCTTAGCAGAATCTTGTGGATTAGTTTCACATCATAATCCTTTGGACGTTGCCAATTTATCATCGTAGCGGACGGTGCAGTGCTAGTTTATAGTCATGGCAGACTACGAAGAGAAAAGTTAGTTTATAGTATTAGTAGACTCTGGTGGACAAGCGTGGTAGTTTAGTATCATACTAGATAGAGCTATGTGGTGTCAATTTACTTTCATGATGCCAGGACGTTCTGTGGTGCTAGTTTTAAGTCATATCTCTAAGACTATTCTATGGTATCAATTTTGGGTCATGATGTCAGGACTGTTTTGTGGTATCAGTTTTAAGTCATGATGCCAGGACTATCTACACTAGTTTATAGTCATAGCGGACTGTTCATGCTTACCTTGTTTATTTAAGGTGTGATGCTACATGAATGGTCATACTACGTGCCTGTGAGATCTTGCAAAAATCAACTAGGAAGAAAACAACATCAAGAAACACCTACCATACATAGAGTTAGAATATATGAATGAAAGAAAAGTAATGCAAAAAGTGATAGTTTAGGCCATTTTGGGCCATATGCTAGTTTAAGGCCTTTTCGGGCCATGTATTTTTGTGGTTTTATGTTTTTATGTTTGATGTTTTTCAAATGCAATGTGTAAACTAAGTTGACGAATGTGTAAACAAAGCAAAATGTGTGGTCCAAGAGAGCAGGAAAAATGTAAACACATAGGCTAGTGTAATGTAAAAAAAAAAGTAAAAAATGCATGGCAAAGGGTAGGCAGGCACCTGCATTTTTGGCCAAGGGAGAGTCTTGGTCATGTAGTTGTTTCCTAACTAGGCATGGATTAAGGAGCATGTAAGGTTTAGGATCCTTTGGGGGGCTATCAGCTTCAACCACTCATTTGAGTGTGTTAGCCTTAAGCGTTGCGTCAGTTGTTATAGGTGTACCACCAAGAAATTCTTCTTCTAAAAATTGCACCATGTCTATGTCATGGATAGTCAAAGAGGAAACATTATCACCATGGATGATAACCTGAGCACCTTTTTATGGAAGGTGGATTTCTTGGTGGATGGGAGAGGAGATGGCCCTTAGTTGAGCTAGCCAAGGCCTACCTACAACCATGTTGAAACTTGGCATCTCTGCTATGATAGTGAAATCTATGCTAGTGGGGAATTTCTCTCTCGCTACAAAGGGTAAGTTGATTGTACCCTTGACCGTGACACGTGATCCATTGAAGGATTTTAGACATGTGGTTTTGGTTGGCCTGATTTCATCTGCCAGGCCTAGCTTGTCGATGACGGAGTATAAGACTACGTTTTTTGCTGTACCATCATCAACATGCACTCTGTAGATGGTACATTGTTCAACACAAATGTTGATGGATAGTGGAGCTATAGTGACCTCCCCTCGTGCGGGGTTGACTTTGACTGCATCTTCGTGAAAGGTTAAGGTTGTTGAACCTAATTCTTGTGGTGTGGGAGGCAACATTGTTGCATGGATGGATGCCTCAATTGCAGGGATGTCCTCCATAATAGGAATGGAGGCTAAGGCCTAGGCCAATGCTTGGCAGTGAGTAGGTGAGGTCCTGACTAGGTCATATAAACTAAACATCGTGTTCTTATGCTTGAGCATTTCTTTTACCTAGGTTAGTGCAGCTACAAAGTCCTTATCATTAGTCATTATGTTGGCCTTGACTTCCTCGATGTGGTTTTAGAAATCAATCTCTTGCAAAGGGGACTTGGGCTTGGTTTATTTGGGGGTAGGGGCCCTAGTATTCAGTTGTTGTTTGTTGGTTGTGGCTCTTACTTTGACCATGAGGATTGGAAGGTGCTGATTTGTCCTCTTGTGTTGCCATTTGGTGGACTTACTGGGGTTGCTAGTGGGGTTGACCCTTGAGGGAGGAGGGATCAAGATGTTTCCCACTATTGGGCTTTGGATAGGTAAGGGGCCATCTTGTTGTGGCACTCTTATGATGAAAGGTTTCTTAGTAGTTTTTGTTGCTGTGTCATTCCAATTTAATGTCTTAGTGGATGAGTTGTGCCATTTTAACATCTTAATAGATGAGTCATGCTAGTTTAACATCTTAGCAGATGAGTTGTACCAGTTTAGCATCTTAGTGGATGAGTGTTGTGGAGCCTTGGATACAAAGAGTGTTGTGGGTGCTTGTGGTGGCACTTTGATAACAAAGGAAAGCCTCTTGCCTGTGGAGGCTGAGGGAACCCTTACCTTTCTGGGAGGCACACGGATCACAAAAGGTTATTACATAGGTTTGGGCTTGCCACCTATGCTAATTAATTTTATGACATAGGAGGTATCGTCTGTGTTGGATTGGCTTGTTGTGTCAATCATCAGTTGGCCTTGTTCTATCATTCCTTGTAGGTCATCTTGCAGGGCACGATAGTTGTCTGTACCATGACCAACCATTTGATGGTAATGATAGTATTGGTCTACTTTAAAATGTTGTGGGATTGAGGGCTCATTTGGTACAGCTAATGTGGGGTTCCTTAGTAGTTCACAATACTTATCATGTTTTTGGCGGGTAATCTTCGACACGTGTTTGTGTTGGATTTTTCCAGCTTTCAAGAGTTGCTCTAATAGTTGAGAGGGTTGCATCGGTAGTGGTGTGTACTTTGAGTGATCCTTGCACTGAAAGTTGGACTTTGGAATGGCTCCTTTCGATGTAGGTGAGTTGGTGTCAAAGTTGACGACTTTGTTAGCTAGGGTTTTAGGTTGCTTAGCTATTGGGCACTAGTTGGTTGCTTTTGTGATTACGGCTATTATTGCCTCGATTGTGTTTTTCTTTTGAGTATGTTGATTTTTGTAGGCCACATAAGCTGGGTGATTACTTGATTTCGTTGTCTCCTCTATGCTTTTGATTTGTGTGAATTCTTAACTCAAAGTACAAGCATTCAAATAATAGAGTTTTGACTTAATGAAGTCATTCACAACAGCTTTAAAAATGGTGATCAAGTATGTCTTAGGTATGAGCTCATAGAGTTCATTCAGGGCTGCACTGCATCTTTGGATGAATTTTGGCACTCACTCTAAAGGTGCTTGTTTTATTTGGATTAGACTATCTAGTGTGGCTTCAGGCTTTAGGTTATACTTAAAATAGGTAACAAATTAATGTAGCAAATCCTCTAGAGAGGATATGGAGTTACGCGGTAGAGCTTGGTACTAGTCTAAGGTTTTTCCAGTTAAGGACATAGCGAACACACACAAGATTGCATGAGGCTAGGCCTAAAGTAATAGACACTCTAATCAGAATGTCACTAGGTGAAGCATTTAGATCTCCCTCTCTGTTATACTTGGTCAGTTGTGGTAGTGAAATTCCTTTGGTAAAGTCAATGATGGCACTGAAGAGCTAATTCGATCATCTTGATAGAAGTTCAACACCTTGAATTCTTCAGTGTTTGCTATTTTAAGGTACTATACCTTTTCAATTAACATGTGCATCATTTGCTTCATGTCTATCCACTCTTGGGTGGTAGGTAGACCGATGGGTTGAATGGATTGCGATTGATAGTAGTTTAACTATTGTATCATTTGTGGAAAGGGAGCTTGTTGGATTGTCAGTTGTTGTTGTGGTGGAAAAACATTCAGAGATGTGATCATAGGGTGTGGTATGCTATAGGAAGTTGGTTGGTGTTGTTGAATAGCTAGTGAAGCCCACTTCCCAACCATAGGTTGTGAGGTAATCCCCTAAATGTGTTGTGCTAAAGTAGTTAGAGGTGCCCTATGGGTTTGTACTTGTGGTATGTAATGAGTGGACGTCGAAGCTTATACTTCTTGTTGAGAAGCCAGTCCTCAAGTGTATGCAGATGAAAGAGCAAGCACAGTTTCTCCCAAGAAAGGTTGAAATAATGGGTTTGTATAGGCATGAGGATTGATGGTATGGTACGAATCCCCATGCTCAAATTTGACCACGAAATCATCTTCCTCATCTCCATTTTGAGGCTCTATGATGGGTGGTTGTAAGGCTTGACCCCTTGTCATGATAAGCTGAGATATGAGTCGATGATGGGGCTCAGAAAGAGGATTATGTCAAATGATGAGGGAATGAACTCATGACCTCTCTTGTAAATGAGCTCATAGTTTCATTTTGACTCTCTTTCCAAGTGATCAATAGGAAATTTAACTTGGATCTTGACACAGATGAATTTATACTAGCCAGGTGTGAGGATTGGGTAGGTAGGGTTGATCTGGGAAGGTTCCATGATAGTGTGTATAAGCTGATGGCATGTGCAGCGTGAGTAACTCACAATGTGTGCAAGCTCAGCGTGCATGATAGGATTAGCATGAGTAACTCTCAGCGTGCGTGATAGGTTCAACATGTGAAAGGTTAGCGTACATGACAAGGTCAGTGTGAGCAAGCTCAACATGCCCAAGCTCAGCATGTGTGACAAGGTCAGCATGAGCAAGCTTAGCATGCATAAGCTCAGCATGTGTGGCAGGTTTAGTGTGAGCAAGCTCAACATGTGCAAGCTTATCATACATGACAGGGTCAGCATGCACAAGCTCAGTGTGCATGACAAGGTTAGCATGAGCAAGCTCAGCATGCATGATAGGGTCAATGTGAGCAACTCAGCGTGCGCAAGCTCAGCATGCGTGACAGGGTCAGCATGAGTAAGCTGAGTGTGCACAAGCTGATTCGAGTTTCAATGGTTGGCAATGTTAGTTGGGTTTTAGTTTCAGTGTTTGGCTTGCGTATCATTTGAACAGATCTATGTGGTATTTGAACAGGTAGTGTGATTAACGTTTTTACAAGATGATAAACAAGGTAGGCCCTCCATCTAGCGCCAATTTATGTACTGTCTAAAATCGTTGACGTAAGGCTGGAGGAAAAATGAACGCTGAAAGATCTTCGAATAGATATAGCTGACCCTGCCTTCATGTTAGGGCAAGCTGGAAAAATGAAGGTAGAGTGCCTTGGATCGTCTACATGGAAATCAACCAAGGATTTCCCCAAGCGTACGCTATGGCCTATGTTGGGTTTATCATCATGAAATGTAAAATAGAGAATGTAATGCAATGAGACATAAACATGAATATAACATGTAAACGTAAAAAGAATGTATGTAGAAATGTGTAATAAAATAGAGTAATGAAAATAATGAACAAGAACAGTACAACGGAAGGCAAAAATGAAACTGTGTTGTATTAATTAACAAGATGTGCACCGGTCAAAATGTAGTTGCGTGTCTGGATTGCAAGTCAAATGTTAAGTCCCAATGTGAGGTGTTTGCAGGTGCTATGGATCACGTGCGTCTAGGCTCAATATTTCTAGTTTTCTTTCTCAAAATTATCCACCCCATTTATGTCAATGAATAGGGTATTTATACCTCTTACTAGGCTCGGGAGTAGGATTTTTGAATGAGATCAATGGCTGTGGGACGAGGGGAAAATAGATCATGTGATAGGTGTCCAATGTACAGCTGTGTATGAACTAGATGTATGTAGGTAGACTACATTCTAGATCAGTTGCACTATATCTTACAATGTGTATTGATTTACATTATGCTCATGCATACAATTTGAAGAGTAAAAGCTTGACAAGCTCACAAATGTTGCGAATTTACAATAAAATAATAATGTACAACAAGAGATCTTTATTCTGGTTCACTTGGAACTTCCCAAATCTGTAGATTGACTGCTGCTAAAAGTGTTTTTGCTTTACAAAGGTTTCCAGTGTGCATTAATCTTGTCCTGACGTGTCCTCAGTGTGTGTCTAGGGTGCTTTTATTTGGGCTCATGCTGCCAGTGTCAGCTAGGCATGACCTTAGCATGACCCTGGCGTGAGTAAGCTAGGATGGTACATTTCACATCAAATATTGATCTTTGAGACTTGTATTCCAAGTGTAGCTACTGCCTAACCTTGTGGACAACTTGCATGATGAATCTAAGCCTGTTTGTACCTTGATCTAGGTCATTTTGGCAACTCACGCTGGACTCATGCTACCAGCATGAGCTGGGTGTGACTCCAGTGTGACCTCAGCCTGAGTGCTAAACATGGTGTATTTTTGGACCTCAAATCAAAATTTTAAGGGCTAGGACTTGGAGAAATAATTAGTGGACCCTTAGGATGACTTGTACATTCAAAATCAGATCATTTTGATGTTGTTTTAGGGCACTCACGTTGGACTCACGCTACCAGGATGACCTGGGCATGAGTAACCGAAATTACATGTTTTTGAACCTGAAAATCAGGATTTTGGATACTAGAACTTGAGGTATTCATTAGTGGACCTTGAGGGGGCCTTGTACTCTTGAAAAAATCCAATTTAACACTATTTTGAGGCATTTTTGAGTTACTCACACTAGACTCATGCTGCCAGCATGACTTTGGCGTGAGCAACAAAAATGAATGTTTTTGGAGCTGAAATCTGAAGTTCTAGAGGACAAAACTTAGAGAATCATTAGTGGACCATGAGGGTGAGTTGTACCCTCAAAACTAGACCATTTTGATGCTATTTTGGGGCTGTTTTGAGGTGCTCACACTGTACTCACGCTACCAACATGACCTCAGCGTGAGTTCATGCCTTAACCAAATTTTTGTTCCTCAAAAGCACAAACAACTTTGTGTTGTTCTCATTTTGAAGCTTTAGGCTGAAATTTTGGGTGTTTTAGACATGGTTTCTTTTCATGTAATAGGTAGTGAGTCCACATCATCCACTCATCCACATACTCTATGGTTTTCCTTATTTTGGAAGAATAGTCTCTTCTTCATTAATGCAACTTTAATAAATTGGTAACTTGTGTAGTTTCTAAAATTAGGAAGGAATCAAAGGTTTAGACAGGGTGTGGCTTCAAAGAAATGTGGCATTCTTTGTGTTTTTCTATTTTCCTACAGTGTTCTTGTAAGCTTCTCACCATTCTACGTCATTTCATAATAGAAAGTCAAATAAGTCCTTCCATGGTATGGTCCTCATCACAAAAAAAAAAAAAAAATGAGGATTCAAAGCATACCCTTTGGACAAAATAAATGCAAAAAAACATATGGGTCTTTACATGGTGTGGTTCCCATTCAAAAAAAACATGAAAATTCAAAGCATACCCCTTAAACCAAATAAAAGGGCTTCAAGCACTGGGTATGAGACTTGTCTTGTCTCCTCTAACTAAGGACCTTTCTCACTTCCTACCTTCACTTTAATTTGTAATGGTGGTTGTTTTGTGGGAGAATTCTTATGTCTTAGGGGATGGACTAGCCTTAGAATGTCGATGCAAAGTCACTGAAAGTGGTTGGTTTTGATCTAGGCTGAGGATGGATCCTACCAAGTCATTTAATCACAAACTCTACAAGGGACTGCATGTGACCATAATTAGGAACTCCACTCCACTCTCTCTATCATCCATCTATTCTTTTCATGCCTCACCTCACTACGGGTTTCATGTTTTAATTTAATATTATGGTTAGATGTGTCAGGTTTTTCAATAAGTCACTTTTGGATGTTTGTACTTAACTTTCCATAACTATTAATCATCCATGGTGCCCACAGACTCCTTGGTTTGAAGTTATGCAAGGGCATAAAAGGCTTGTGCCTACTTTGGGGAGGACCCACTTGCATATCTTTTGATTTGGTTAAGTTAAGTTCTTTACCCTTAGACATTGTTACAATCAAATTCTTTTTATTTACCCCATCCATGTCATCCAATTGTATGAACCTTCATAACTATTTATAATGAACTCCTTTTTATTATTTTAAATGCCCCCTTTCTAGTATTCCTTGTGTTAATCTTTTTCTAAATTTTATAGATCTCTTCTCTTACTTAACCCATTTCATGAGTCTTTTCACTAACAACATCAAGCAACCAATCTATCACAATCAAAACCTGGCTAGATAAAATCATCAACAAGACAAGGTATTCATCCATTATCTATTGCACTATATATACTAATCCTTGGTTTTGTTGTAATTATAGTGACAAGCATGGACTAGAAGTAGGACTTTCTTCACCAAGGAGGATGCAACCATGTCACTTGCAAGAGATTGTTCATAATCACTAGATCTCTTCTACCTCTCCCTTATTCTTTGGTTGCCAAGAGGGGTTGGATGTCCTTTGGATTTGTTGGTGTTCTTTCCTATTGTCATGAACACCCAATTTTGTACACAATTGTAATATTGTATACCCTGGCACTTCTATATTTTTTTTTCTCTGTGTCACTCTACATGTTAGTCAAATAAGTCCACACTCCCTAATATATTTTGTATAGGACTTGTTCCTCTTCTTTTGTACTCAAGGACGAGTTTTCATTGAATTCTGAGGGTATGATAAATCATGTTTTTCAATGCTCCAATATTGGGGCGGTTGTGATATCGGGTACACAATATTAGATACACGATATTGTAGCCCAAGATGTGATATCGTACATTCAATATTGCAAGGTTACTCCCAGGTCTATAAATACAATGCCTAGGCACACAATTGGGAGTAAGGTTTTGGGAATTAAATAGTGAAACTCTTGTAGTTTATCCATTTCAAAGTTAGAATATTTTCCAAGTACCTACAGTAAGAGGTCTAAGTGTGAATGGATCTTTATTCAAGCATTGATGTACCTAAACACATCAGTGTGTTGACAATAAAGACGAACTCTTTGGTCCATTCCTTGTAGCACTTGAGACTTTATTTCTTATGCATTTACATATTGTGATTTCATGTAATTTACATTAATTTTATTGATATAGTAATTAATTTTTATCAATCAAGAAAATCATTAAAGTACACAAGCACGACCCCTTCAAGCATAAATGTGATGCTTAGTAGCTTAAAAACGATTAGTGTTTGATAGTCCAACAATGCTTGCACAAAGTTCAAGATGTGTCTGGGAAGTAGAAATGGTTACTTGTGTTAGGCTAGACTAGACTATAGTTTACTTAGTCATTAATCACTCTTAATTTTATTCTTGTTCTGGGTGATTAATTTCATAAAAATACTAAATAATAAAAATCTTTTACCTTAGTCACAATTAACCATACAATTGCATTCAACAAGTGGGACTAGGAAGATAACACATGGAAAACAAATATGCATTGTTTAGCTCTAGAGTACTTAGTAATTATAGTCTGTGGAATTCAACCAGATCGCACGTGAACACCTATGATTCATATGGCTGGGCTTAGGGAATTCAACCAGATCACACGTGAACACCTGTGATTCATATGGTTGGGCTCAGGGGTACCTTGCTGCTCATCAATAAGGTAGTTTTAATTATTCAACTTAAAATTTTTTCTGAAATTATTTTTCTTTAAATTTCAAGTATTTATTTTTCTTCTTTTAAAAATCATTTTTTATATAGCATATTTTAGTGTTTTCTCTTTTTTTGTTAAAAAAATCATTTTAATGGCATATTTTAGTGTTTTCTTTTCTTTTGTTAAAAGAGTTCTTTTAAATATAGCACATTTTAGTGTTATTTTTAAAAAATATTTTATTATTCTGATATTTATTTCTTGTACTCAATTTTATAGTTTACTTTAACATTTATAATTTGAAATTCTTGTTTTATGAGCACATCCCCTCAACAAGAATCACTTATCCCTGCCCGCAACTGAGTAGTCACCCATCTTTTCATGCTAAAGAAAAAACAAGCTTCACATTTTCCAAGTTTTATTCATAGAAGAACTTGGACTAGGATGGTAGCTCATTAACCCCTAACTCCCTTGGTGAGCAATCTCTTTAACTTTAGTAACTACCATGACATCTTGAAATCTCTCTAGAACATTAATCTATTCTTTGATCCCACAAACCCTATGAGTGATGTTTGCCAACACACATAATATTTTGAAACCTTACTAGGAATCCATAACATTGTACAAAACAATGTGGCATGTAGAGTGTTTGTGACAACATTCAAGACTAAAGCAACCTAATGGTTCTTAATGCTCTCTGATGTCTCCATTAACTTATGGCAAGAACTCAAAAATAAGTTTTTGATTCAGTTTGACAAAATCACAAGCCCTACCATCACATCAATCAACCTTACTATCTTAAGAAAGCTACCTAGGGAGAATGTCAGGGATTATAACCTTAGATTCCTTCATCAACTTGCCTACGTGCCAAATTAGATGCATCCACAACCTGATGGTATCTTTAACTTCTACCTCTCTACAATCGATCCATTCTTTGTTTATGTTATCAAATTTGATCCTAACATAACAAAAATACAAGGAGAAATGGCTAAAGCTATGGGGTTAGAAAAAATAATCCTTATGAATAGCATCCAAACCCAATTGGGGATGATGAGTATTGGTAATGCTATAACTCAAAATCCTTTTCCCTTTCAACTAACTCAACCTAAGTAATTACTCTCAAGGCCTCACATCCTCTTCATTCCTACCATCCAACACTAGTTTAAATGATGACTAATCAAAAGACTTGATCTAATCCATCATAAACCTAAATAGAACATCAAATTTTGTTGAAAGCCCAACTCAAACCCAAAACGAGATGATCGAGATACTGACTTCACTTCAAAAAATTTTCAATGAAATGGTTGAGCTAAAGAGAAAAAATAACGAAGACCCTATACAACTGGAAAAGCTAAGTGCACCAATCAATGACGATTATTGTCATCTTCATAACACGAGGTAACATTCTGAGAAGACTTGTCCTCAATTCTTGGCATTAAATGGTGACAATACCCAAGGACAACAAAATGGAAAAACCCCTATTATGATCCTTAATATACCTCATGAAATAGAAAATGAAGACATTTTCTCGTTAGAATAAGTTATGGTAGGCAACCCTAACCCACATAACACTCGCTATCGTAGACTTCGTGACATCATGAACACCACAACAATAAACTGGAATAATTCCTCAAATATTTTCAGCAAATATGCAGCTAAAATATGCATACTATCATAATCAACAAATACTTTATTCTTCGTAGACTTGCTATCGTAATCTTAATCAACAAATATGCAGCTAAAATTTTTCAAGTAAGTGACTTGGTCCTTAAGAGAGATAGAGCATCTGGTCAAACTAGCCCTCAAACAAAATTTTCCCCTATGTGATCAAGTCCATTTCAAATTGTAGATGTCATTACCCCAAATGTATTTCATTTGAAGCATTTTTACTCAAGTGCCTCACATGGATACCTGGTAGATTTTAATTACATATTTTCTTCCCCTTTGCTTTGCATTCCATTTGTATATAGTTGCATTTGCATATTTTCTTTGCATTTTTATCATTTCTTTCGTAGCATATTGGTTTGATTTTTTTGTTCTTCATATGATTATAATATTCATTATGGTCATTTGAGTTACTAGACATTGGGTCATCTTAACACCATTTGAAAATAATATAAGTATAATATAATATATACTACTATTATTACATAAATTCTACTTTATATTATATGTGTCAAAAATGTTATGATTCTTCCTAATCGATTCCAAGGTTTTAGTTTATTTGTTATGTTGGATTATGGAGCATGGGATTTATTCAAACTTATCATGTTATCATCATGATCATGTGAGTGTAGGATATGTGATGTTGAAGAATGATTAGTCATAATTACTAAGTGACCTTGGAAAACTTCATTCTCCCCACTCATAAGCTCCAAGCCTCAAGTGTGATGATCCATGGCTACCCTGTGAATAATAGGGTGAAGTGTGTTCATTCCTACTTGAGAACCCTTAGCCACCCAAGAGACCTACTATGATGCCATTAAATTATAATCAAAATCACATATACAAGGGTTGAACTACACCATGGGCAATGTTCCAAAAGGACCCTATTCTTTGGTAGTGCAACTAATTGACCAGACTCATGTTGGAATTCCTATTTCAATAATAAAGTACACCACGAGCAAAGTTTCCTCAAAATAATAAAAAAGAAAAGAAAAGAATGAGGACCATGTTCATTGGTAGTGTAATAAGTTTTTGAGTGTGATGGGGTCTAGCAGCAATTCTCACGCTAACCTCAATTTTCCCTTATGAATCTATTTCCCAAATTACTCAAATAAAAAAACAAGAAAAAATTTAAAAGTTGTGACTTACTATTATCTAACATAAGCTTGTCCTACTCATTAAGTTTTGTAAAAGTCTCATGCTTAGAGTAGTCTTAATGAGTGGCGAGGTATCCCTACACTCAACCATATGAATACAAGCGTAGCACGCGTGATCTGGTTAAAATCCGCAAACTAAGTACCTACACACCTCATGGAACACTTAAGGTTAATCATTCGTTGTCTTCCTAGACTTACTTGTAGTTTTCATGGTGTATGGTTAAGCAAGTCTGAGGTATACGATTTTTATGTCTTTTCAATTTTATCTCCTATGCTAATGAGTTGAAGGGTGAAGAGACTAATTTACTAACTTTAAATAACTAACTAAGTCTAAATTAACCTAGCATCAAAATCCATTCCCACTTACTATTCACACCTTAAACCAATGCAACCTTGGTTACCAAATGGTAGTCGCTGTTGGGATCACCAAGCATAACACACGTGCTCGAAGTGGTCATACTGAGGCACTTAACTAGGAGAGAAGGGTTGAGAGAGATTTAATAACTAATAAAGAATTTAAATAATGAATAATAAATAATAGTAAATAAAATCCTAATTAGCCTATTCCATGCACTGTAAGGTTTATCCAAGAAGCCCGCCTTTATTATCTTACACAAACTTGTGTTCAGGTATAATGTCTTCTTGAATAAAGATCCGTTCACTCTAGAGTTCCTACTGCAGGCACATGGAAATTAATCTATTTCTAGAAGGGAAAAATTGCCAGAGTTTCACTATGGTCTAGGCCTAGAATGAGAAACAAGGGAGAGCTACCTCTTATTTATAGACTTGGTGGTGCACCAAAATATTGCATACATGATATCGCAGGGAAGATGCAATATCGTGTATGCGATATCAGATGGGATGCGATATCATGGACCATGCGATATCGCATCCCATCATACCCCCATGACTAAATGAAAACTCGTCCTCAAGTTCCTTACAATAATATCGGGAAGGTATGGGATTATTGACTTCAATGGAACTAATGGGATGACATGTGAATGGATCATCATTACAAGACAAGATAAAACTGGTGTTCATGACAACAAGAGTGAACACCTTATTACATTTGACATTAGGCCTCATTTGGTAGCTAAGAGAGAAAAGAGAAGAGAGAAGAAGTCTTTCTACTAGCAACGCTAAGATTGCGTCTTTCGTTGTCCATCCATAAGCACATCATTGATCTCATTCCTTGCAAAGCTACTTTAGCATCGATCCATTCCAAGTGCTCCCTCCAAATCCAATCCATTGTTGCATGATTTCCATCTACACACACAACACAATCTTATATTAGCAAGGGTGATTGAATCATCATGTAATTGATACCTTACTTCAGTGAAAGTCCATTGGCTGAGTTGTGGTATGGATGATATGGGTTTGGAGATATATTAATGATGACTACCAAAGGTGTAGGGGTTAGGAGAAAATCGAAAAAATTGGGCTCCGTACCCCCATGACTAATCGTGAACCTCTGGTACCAAGAGAATGGAAAAAGAAAAGGAATAAGAAGATGGAAAAAAAGAGATAAATAGGACATCGATGAAATGGATGTCAAGATGGAAATGAACAAAAAAAATGCATTGCAAAAATGTTAAGGGAAATAATTTAACTGGTGCACCAAATAGGAACGTTAGTGGATCCTCCCCAAACCAGGCTCATGCGCTTAATGCCCTGACAAACCCACATTCAAAGAGTCCATAGGCTCTAAAAATGTCCTTTCAAGCAAAGGTTAAAGTGTTAATTGTAAGAATTTACCAAAAAGAAAATAATGCATCTATCAAAATATACACTAATGATATAACCGGCAATGAGGTGAACAATGGAGAGAAGGATGGAAAGGAGAGAGTGGAATGGAGTCTCAAGAATAAGGTGGTGTACAACCCCTTTTGTGTTGCATGATTAATGTGACTTGGTAAATCTCATTCGAACTTCGGCCTCAAACANAAAATAAAGGAGGAGAAAATCGGAAGCAAGGATGGCCTTAGTTAGAGGGAACATTTTTATTTTAGTTCCATAATGAGTGTTTGTAGCCCAAGGGATTATTTCGTCTAAGGGTTGTGCCTTGAATTCTCACTTTTACTTTTTTCTTATTTTTTTTTGTTTTTATGCGTGAGAACCACACTATGCAAAGACTTATTATTTTTAGTGACTCAACTTCCTGATAATTGGATAACATCAAAATGGTAAGAAAACTTAAGAAGAAAACATCTAAGCACCCAATAGAGTGGCCAACACAAATGCATCAAGTTCCCTTGAAGTCACACCCTTTTCAATCCTTAAGTCCTTCCTTAGTTTGAGAAATACCCAGTCACCGATTCATTAGAGTTCTTATTTAGAAAGGAACTATACATTTCCAAGCCAAGAGAGACCATAGAAATTGGTGGATGTATAGATGAAGTGGACTCATTACCTGTCAAATCAAAAGAACATACCTTAGTATCAACATCATAACTTAAAGGTAAAAACTAGACATTAGCAATCAAATAGAAAAATAGTTCATATCATCATGAAGAACACTTATTGGGTGAAAAACTTACAGGATGGATAAAACACACACAAACACACACAAAAAATGAAAAAGTATAACAATGTTGTAAAAAAAACAAGAAAAGTTAAAGAAATTTGTAAAACAAAAATGTATAAAAAAAATGTGTAAAAGAAAAACTTCAAAGAACTAAGGGCCTCCAATGATCAGCATAGGTGGCCATATCCCCCATGACTGAATGGAAAGGGAGAGATCCAAAATAATGAGCAAGGTTGCCCGATAACAGAGGTGTAATTTGTACTGGTTTTTTCTATTTCACAGAAAGGTTTTGTTTTTTTCACGTTAAACAATAACCTCTTATTCAGGCTTTTAGGTTTGTATCTCATCATGGCACCAGAGGGGAAGGTCGTATGAATAATATAGGATCCTTTTTAAAACACTGTGAAATTTTGAGACCTCGAGGATTCAGCAAGGTCTTGAAGTTTGGTAAAGGATCTCCACAAGTGGCACATTTTAGCAAGTTTTCTTTTTTTCGACTAAGGGCCTGCTACACTATGCTGCACAACTTAGTGTAGCATACTTCAGGAGGACTGAATAGAAATGAGGGATGCGCAGCAACAACACTTCAACTTTGCAAGCTGGCCATCATTGAAAATCTTAACTTTTGGCATATTACGCTGCGTTACGCTATGCAGCATAATGTAGCATAATGTAGCATAACGCAAGCAGATAGTTGATTTAGTTGCAACAATGAAGATAACAAAATTTAAGCATTTGCGGTTCTTACGCCATGATATGCTCCTTAGCGTATTGTAGCGTAACCATAGGATAGTTTGTTACCGAAGCTCTAGAAATCCTACAGCACTAAAGACAAGGGTAGATTACACCAGCGTAGCATAGCATAACGCTGGAAGCTTCAGCTATGGCACATCAGGTCAATGGTATTTTGTGGGCCCAGGACACACGTCATCTAAATCGTGTTCTTCTGCTAACCCTAATCTTATAAATACCCTAGTAGACAGTGCTCAAAGGGTTAGCAACTATTGGCAAATGTTGGTATTTTTGGCAAATTTCTAACAATATCTCTTGGCAAAGACTAGTGAGAGGATGAGAAAGACTTGGCAATAGAAGAGCATCGACAGTGACCGACAAGAGCTTTTGACCAGAGACTTCAAGTTAGTAGATACTTTGCTTCGAATCTGACTCCCTTGCACCTACATTGGCTCGAACAAGGTAGATCAACCTTTGCTTGTTTCATCTCTAAATAGTTTCTTATTTTTGGCATGCACTTCATCTAAACCAAAGTTCACCTACAACCATTGTATTCAACATATTTGTTTATAAGCTAAATCCTAGATCTTCGGATCGCACATTCTCCAAATTCAATTTATTACATCTTATTTACATTAATTTTACAATCATTTTGCACCATTTACATCATCCTCATTACCTTCGAGACTCGATCTTGGAGCGGATCTTCTTTTTTCTCATCAACCGATATCATACCCTCCCATTGAAATTGTCATCTTGTGATCCAATCATTACAAAATTTACTAATTAAGTAAGTCCCTACCTGATCGACAAGACCATTTAGGGCACCTTAGATTCATTTTCTCCAGCATGGCCCTCGCATGTTTCTGGGGTTGGAACTGTGTACACGGAAATTCACTCGGTGTTTCCAGCGACCGAAGTTGTCCGTCATTACAATTTTTTGGTGCTAGAAGGAGGGCATGAATCTCCAATCTATGTTTCATGGGTAGTCCTGTAAGCTATCTATACCCATTTTTAATTGATGTAAATGTAATACCTCCATGGTTGTTTACAAGATCGTGTGGTACAGATTAGTCGCTTTGATGATTCCTCTAGAATCTTGTAGGATAGAAAGCCCATTTTCACCTTAGCTTGCCTTTGCCCTTGTGATATTTATCCTTTTCATCATTACTCTCAAGCTACATAGAGAATGGCCACATCAACCACTGTTGTTGACAATACTAACGTTGAAAACCCTTGAACACTACAAGTTACGCCTCCTGTTGTCAAGTTGCCAACTAGTCTGGTGTGACCACGCCAATCCCTCAGACTCCAAAATAAAAAGCCTAAGGGACATGCTTAGCACAAGGAACATTACAATTTCCTCTGTGCTAAACTTGTGGAAAACCTTCCCATGTACCCACAAGAACTCAAAGAGAAACACAAATACGAGTTCATCTACTATAATGGGAAGGAATTCATGCCTTCTCTTGATGCTTTGATACCCCTGATAGACCAACAATAGGGCATCAACTATACAATGAGAGGAGTTGTTTTGTGATGAAGCCCTTCATGATGGGTAGGAGGATCTAGATTCCCATTCCGAGGGAGGTAGTCATGCTAGCTTTGTTGTGGCCCCTCCCTCCACAGCATCCTGTGTAAATTCGTTGTTCATGATCACTATGCCCTTGTCATTATCTAATGATAACCACATCCCGCATTCATCTCAACCACACTTTTTCTCTCTAAATACCCTCCCGGGTGGTGTCCCTTCACAAACCATTCCTTTGCAACCATAGTTAGCTAATCCATCTCATCATATACTTGCGCCTATGTCATCGTATGTGCACGTAGTGCCTACTTCGCAATTGCATACAATGCCTACATTCATCCCAACTTATACGACAGGACCCGCCACTACTGCGTGGTGGGCTCTAAACACATCATCCCTTGTAGAACAACCTACACAGATGTCTCATATTCACCACCATTAGCACCAAGTCCCGCAAACGCTAAACCCCACTGTAGGATCATTGTCTATTTCCTCGGCCACGCAAACAACATATCCCATGGCACAGTTGACAATTGTTGCTCCATCTGCATCACCTACCGGGTGGTGGATGTCACAAATGACGCTGCCTATAGGGACAATCTCAATAACATCGCACATAGGCCAAGCTGCCACTCCTATCCCACCACCCTTGTGGCTCATCTTGCCATTCCAAAAGCAACCTCTTCATCCATGGGTCTAGATCAAGCCTTCTAGCTTATTCAGACCCTTACTGAGGAGGTTAAACACTTTAAGGCTATCGGCTCTGATACAATATAGGTCATGGATTTTTACCATGACGATCCTATTAGTCTGGTAGTGCCTATTTTGTCATTGCCTACTGAGATGCCACTCCCCCATTTTACACAATACAATGGGTAAGGTGATCCCAATGCCCATCTAGTTACCTTTAGGTCAGAGTCGTTGTTATTGCAACAATGGCCACATATGATCATCCGTGTCTTTGCTATGTACCTAATGGGTAAAACTTTAGAATGGTATCATGCACTCCCACACTCTTCCATCTCAACCTTGGAAGAGTTGCTAACTCAGTTCATGACTCGTTTCAAATAAAACCTAAAACTAGAAGTTACGTTGGACTAGTTAATTGGAGTCAAGCAAGATCTGCTCAAGCCAATCCAAAATTTTATACAACGGTGGAGCTCCATCTTGAACAAAATCTGTGAACCCATCGCAGAGGCTCATCTGTTGGCAATCTTCAAGGGGGCAGTCAATGACTTCATTAAGTCCAAACTGTATTACCTCGCTCCCCGTCCCCTTAGCCAAGCCTTCACTCAGACTAAGAGCATTCAAGACATGGCAGAGGCTAGTAAAGACCTAGAGTATGTGGTCTACAAAAATGGCCACAACAAGGGCAAAGACAAAGGAAAAGCTACAATGACGACAGTGCAGTTGTAGCCAGAGGGGCTAAGAAGAAAAATAATAACAAGGAAGTATCTGCGGCACCTGCTAAGCCCACAATTAGCTCAAATAGCACCCATTAAGAAACAACACCTACCTCAAAGGCATCTGCATAGCTAAAGTCCAATTTTGAGTGCAAAGATCACTCAAAAAACATGGTTCTACCTATAAAGCCTTTAGAATTGCTAAAGAAATTGCTGGGAACTGGTCACATTCAACATAAGAAGGTGTCTGAGGAAGGTCTAAAATTCCATAGATGGCATTGTGAGCTCCTTAAGAACCTCTCCTTGGCCCTACCTGACAAACCGCTAGTCCCCAAGAACTTCAGGCTGGACCATTTCTGTGACTATTACCAGCTATGTGATCATGACATGGATTATTACTGGGCGTTGAAAGATGACATTCAACGCATGATCAATCAAGGTAAGCTAATCTTAGATAGCAGTAGTCTGGATGTTCAGAAAACTAGTCCATGCATGTGTACCAAGACCTGTTAAATGTAAATAATGTAGGGTACACTATCAATGTAGTAGGTGCGGAGGGCAATGACCAGGGATAGTCAAAGCAACCCTTTGTGTTACATGTGCCTCCTTGTCCACCTTAAGTGACAAGCTTATCAACATCGATGGGTGTGGCTCAGCGACAACCTTTTGTCCTATGAGTCCCATCTCCTACCTTCATTCTGTAGCCCACTATCAGTAAATCCGTGGCCCAGCCTGTGCCTGCACCTAGGGCACCCTTTGTCATCAGGGTGCCAAAGCCATTAGTTGCTCCTGCTATGCAGGAGTACATCCCTAAGTCAATGTCCCAACCACAACCTAACTAGAAAGAAAAAGGATGTCTAATGGGTAACACAGCCAAGGATTTCCTTATTCTAGGGTTTCCTAAGCCTACATCCCTCGCCTAGGTGCCCTTAGCCCCACCCTCTAAAAGAGATGACACTACACAAACGTGACCATCTTCTCCCAACCCAAGAAAATGCAACCCTCAACCAGAAATCATTCCTCTCCGAGAGATCCCTCTCCTAGGACTAATGGAAGAAGAGAAGGGTGAAAAACAACTAGATCATGGACATGATCTCCTCAATGTTTTTATGCAAGTTAAGCAGGCTCTTAAATAGAAAAATATAATCCTGAGCCTCTATGACTTGCTGATGACATCAAAAAATCATCATGAGGCCATGGTTTGCATGTTAATGTCCATACCCAAGGACGAAAGCCTGTTAGCAAATGAAGAAGCAATCCACTTGATCATGCTTCCCCTCATCGCTGAACAACCCTTGCCTTCCCTGCCAACATTTCATGATGAATCCATTAAGGATGACCTAGAGAAGGGTCAAGTGACAATAATGCCTATTTTCATCATTATCTAGGTTGTCCAATACCGAATCCGGAGAGTACACGTAGATGATGGGGAAGCTTCCAATGTCATTCCATACCCCATAGTGGATAAACTGGGTTTGATTGACAAGATCAGTCCCACAACAATGTCATATTTGAAGTCATTCAATGGGGCACAAGTGCAAGTCAAGGGAACAATATGCATCAACTTTGTGGCAGGGGACCAATTCCCCACAGACACAGTGGTTATCATCGTCGAGGAAATACCTATTTTAAATTTAATCTTAGGGAGGTCTTGGTTGGCTCAACTAAGGGCAGTCTCATCACCCATTGATCAAGAGATCCACTTGCCCTACGTAGGAGGGGAAGTGAGCATCCATGATGATAAGATGATCCCTCAAGCTGTTAACAACGTAGAAATGGAACAGGGTTTGGAGATTGAGATGCCTAAAGATCAGTCTCCTATCCCAATACTTGAACAGGCCAACATAGTGGCTAACAATAGCTTGACTTGGGCTGAACTACCCTTCCACAGGGAAGATGGCAACATAGGGGAATGGAGTAATAAGCCTCCTCGTCCATACGCATCGCTAAAACTAAAGACAATCAAGAAGCAACTATGGAGCTAGCAAAGAAACATGTTGGTGTGACATGTCATATTAGTCCACATTGTTTATTGTTACTCAATTTACACTCTTTCTTGTCGCATTTTCCTTGTTACGCTTTTTCATATGCACTATGGCCTGAAATGGCCTTAAACTAGTTATGGCCCACTATGGCCTAAAACGTGTAACCCTTCTAATAATATGTTTCACTTCATAAAAACTAAAATCTTTATATCACATTGATCGAAGAACATTATACTTTACTCCATTTCATTATAGCAAAATGTTGGTCAATACAGCCACCACACATTCCTTTTGTTACCACTTCCATCTACATCATTTAGCTCCAGCTCCGCCTCATGAAGATCATCCTCATAAGGACCTTCTTCGAGTGGTGTCTCTTCATGGGGGCGATCCTCTCTACGAGGCTTTTTCTCATGGGGATTCTTGCTGCAAGGTTGGTCATCTTTATGGGGCTCCTCCTCATGGAGACTTTTTTCGTGAGGGCCATCATCTCCATCATGCTCCTCCTCATGGAGACCTTCTTCATGAGGACCATCATCTCCATTATACTCCTCTTCATGAGGATCCTCTTCGTGTCGATCCTAAGATTTGACACAAAGAAAAAATTAGCACCACCACCAAAACTATGCATAACAAGAATACAACAGTCATACAACTTACTTGTGATGGTCTTGCATTAGCCACGAAAGGAATTTGTTCCAAGCTGACCCATAGTTGTTGCATGATCTCATCCTCAGTGAGCTCAGACCAAACACCATCTCCTAGATCAGTTACAGGCCTAACCTTGCTCTTTTCCACAGGAGTCCATCGAGGTGGTTTAGGGAAGAAGGAAGGGATAGTGGTCTCCCTGCCAGGGAGGGTTATTCCTCTCTCAGGCGAAGCGCTTACTGTCACTTTCTCTTGAAACTTTTCATACACTCCAGAAGCATCGATGACATCGAGGAATAGCCGGAGGGACTGGGCTTCAACAACAGAATCCTTGTAATTTTGGTGGTAGGAAACACTTTCTTGCTTATACATGTGCTTATGGTCCTTTTGTGCCTACCCCCATGCTTGGATTCTCATGCTGAAATCCTTCTAGTCTTGGTTCTTCTGGGCTAGGAGATCCATTTGCATACATTGCTCAATGAGCTCATGGCTAGCTTGGATACTGTTTCTGACGACTGTCCAATAATGGGCATAGTCAATCATAACTGTCTACCAATTCTCATCATTGGTCTCCCGAGCTTGCAAAAATTTGTTTCAAGACTCCAAGTCCTCAACCCTATCAATTAGGATCGTCTTCTCTTTTTCTACTTTCTGCAACCTCTTCCAAAGATCTTTGTTGACTTTCTGACACTCCCATAAAGAGCGAGCCAAGCATAATGCACATTTACACATTTCATTATAAAGGTTGCATGGCAGTTTAGTCACCTCTAGTGAGGGTTCAGGGGTAGTGTCTAACTCAACAGGCTCTTTGGGATCTCATTTGAGGTGAGATCCTGTAACATAAAAAAATAACAGTTAGACGCAACAAAATAACATAATGTCACAATGCCAAAAATCCCTGTGTAATAATAGTGATGTACCAATCTCAGGATTGATTCTCTATAAGAGACTAATCATATAGTTCATGATGCCCTCCATAAAGGTGAATTTATCAGGAGTCTCACCCCAATGTTGAGTTGGGATTACTGACAAAGGTACGCCACTATTACCAGAAATGCTTACTGTGCAAACAAAATGAGTTACACATAGCACGATAGACATAAAGGTAATTAAGATGTTATAATAATGCAAAACTCAATTCAACAAAACCCTCAGGGGTAGTAGCATGAGGTTTTCCCTCCGAGGAAAGGTCAAACTCACTAGTGACAAACTACTTCTCTTTTCCCGGCTCATCCGAAAGGACCTCGACATCCTCTACTCCCATCTCTCCTTTGGGCACAGGAACCTGTGTGCCACCTACATTACTAACAGGGGCCTCCTTTTCCAAAACTGGGGCCCCTTCTCCATGTCATAAAACTATGGCCCTTGTTTCAGGGGCCAACTCCTCTACATATTTCTCTTTGTCTATCAAACAACACAGTTAGCCAAAACAAAACTTTATTTACTTTTTACAAGCACTACATGACGCAACGACGTCTATACGTAGCATAATACATATATAAACTAATTACGCATGTATCTACTTATCAGCTAGGGGATTTTTCCTATGAAACTTAATTTGCAGCCCCTTCCCCTCTGTCTAGTTGGGCCAGGAGACTCCATGGTCAGATGATACTTATTCCATTGAACTGATGAAGTCACTATTTCTACTACCAGGCACTTCCCCCTCAACACATTACCGGTGTAAGAAGAAAGCGCCCCATCCACACTACCTTGGCCCTACGTAGGAGGCGCTGCTAGATCCTTAGTCATAAGTGAAAGCAACTCCTTGATACCTTCAGGGGGATCTTGGGACCAGATGGTGTGGAAGACCTGGGAAATCCATGGTTTGGAAATCTAGTTACGATCTTTCTACAACTAGACTCCATCCCTACGAACCACCAAGAATTTGGAAAAATGCCAAAAAAAAGCTATGAAAAAGGAAAAATGCACATTGGAATGAGACTCAAGCTTCTTGCAAAGCTTGACCATTTTAGCCTACAAGCCTTCAGTGAGGTAACTAGCCCAATTATACTATGTCCCCTCCTCCATAACCTCCCACATGATCCAAGCTTGCTCTATGGTAAGGATTCTTCCCTGGGAGAGCAGCTTGGGGAAGGCGCGAGCTCGGAAGAGAGGATAAATGGTATTAGCCACCTCCAGCTTGATTTTATTAGCGAGGATGCCTTTCAGTTCCTTTTTAATCCCTAGCCACTCCTCTATGTCTTTTTGATGCTTAGAACCCCTCTTTGACCTTTCTTCTACTAGAAGATCATTAGAAGGAATGTCAAAAAAGTCAAAGAATAGTCAATCAGTAATATCAAAACTCACAAGCATGTTACGCACGTGCATGTGAAGACACTCAGCTTCTTTGCTAAAGGAGTTGACCAGGGTCAACATTTCGGCTACAGTGACATTGGGGTTACAACCAAAAATAGCTCCATCAGTCCAGCTTCCTGGAGGTTATTGGTTACGACGACTGGGGCTACTCCATGGAAAAGCCAACGTTGTGCTTCTTTTATGTCATCATAACGGAAGAAGAAACTACTCGCCTCATGCCTAGAAGCTATTACTGTGACCTCCCGTGATTACCTAACTATGAACATAAAACAACAGTTTAGACAACACAACAAAATAATACAATTTCATACATTGTTCCCATTCCATAAGATTATACAGTAGACCACCATAGCGTAATTTACCGCATCCAAAGGGCGAAGGAAATGGTTGGATTTTCTCTTGCACATCCTCAACAGTGATAGGATGATCCAAAGTTCACTCCTTATCTAGCCATCTAGAGTTTTTACACTTGGTGAAGAATCTGACATAGCAGATAGGGTAGTGTGGGATTTCAAATCCTAGTTGTCCTAAGACACCAGCATGCACATTGCTGATAGAAGTGAATTCCTTTATAGCCATTTTGGCCATGGATAACATGTCCGTATCACCTTGGAGACCATTTGCATAAATGAAAAACCTACATCACAGAATGTAGACAATTGTTTATACTTGACACAAAATCAAACAATGGTTAGCACATCATGACACCATGAAAACACTTACCCGCCGGCATAATACATGATGCTAGGTGGATTCTGGAAATAGGTCAGAGATGACAAGCCACAAACAACGTGTTGTAGGCGTGATAACAATCAAACTTGGGCATCTCCCAGATCCAAGATAAATGCCTCAAACCCTTGGTGTTCTATTCATGGTCTTGTCCCCTCATAATTTCGATTGAGTCGTCCACCAAAAACGTTAAGATGCTCTGCATTGACCCAACCAGTAGTGTCTCCAGAATAGCACCGAATGTCCCTACCGGTAGATGCGACCAGATAATTATGCTAAAATTATGCAAGAAAAAATGCAAAAACTCTCGTGTGCCTTTTCGAAACCAAACTGCCTCGTCCTCTACACGAGCATGAACAGGAGGAACATTGGCCACGAGGACATGTAAACAACATAGAATGCCCACAATGTCCAAGACGATAAGGATGGGCTTTATCATAATTCTTTACAATAAAGCACACTACCATTAGGAAAAGTAATTTAGACATACTAACAACATCAGAACCATCAATTCAAAAAAAAATCAAAAAAGGCTCATAAAAATCCATTACACAACACTAGGGTTCTCATTGTCTTGACTCCCAGAATATTACATGTTATGCTAGAGATGCATTACCAAAACTACCCAAACCCTTGCAATGATGCAAGGTCTGTCTCTAACAATAGTGATAAAGGTAACACTGCATCTTATCCCAGCATAACATGCAACCATTACGGGCAAGACAATGAAACCCTATTTACATTACATAAGGGTACAATACCTGGACTCCTCCAGTTATGCATTGTGTTTGTATAATATTACCCAAGATCACCCAAACCCTTGCGATAGTGCAAGGTATGTCTCTGACAATGGCGATAGGGGTAATATTATAAACTACAATAGCTTAGCTCGCAGAGGCAGGTATCAACACCCAACATAATACACATCTTTGAAACAAATACAATTATGATGCCATAACAACGAAAACAACAATCTTGCAGGGAAGGTGAAAAATGACTTACTGAGCGAGTGGAGTAGCCTCCTGAGTTTCGACTTGGGCCTTTGAAATTTTCTCCAAACTCTCCTGCACTTCATCAATCTTCGTTAATTTGGCATGTTTGCCTTTGGTCTTTGGTGCCATGGTTACGCCTTAACTACCTTTGCAAAATATTTTACTTAAGCTTTCTTTCTGCTTTAACCTAGTTCAACCTCGCAATGTTTACAGTATTACTCTTAGGATGAACCATCTACTTATAAGCGTGATGGTAAAAACTTGCTATTTTCGTATCCAATCAATGTGAACTTTCCCGAAATGCAGGCATGTCAGTTTGACATGAAGTGTAAAGATCGTAGTATTAATCTTGTAGATATCACATTGATTGCCGGCCAAAAAGACCCTAAACTAACGCGTAGCTTATCATCTTGTAATCTGCTTGCATTAACTATGGTCTACAAAAAATCCTAAATTAGCTATTTTGATACACTAGACACACCATGTTATACCTTTCATCATAGTTCGTAGAAATCTTATGCTAATATCTAGGAAACCTGGCTTGCTTCTTTCTTACAAACTGTGAATATAGTAATAGTCCACTAAGACCTTAAACTACCAGCCTCTTTAACACGCACCTCTAAAAAACCTTCTATCATTTCACCAAATCAACAAAAAAATATAACAACTTCTATTCTTGGCGATTTTGTAGGTCAATTCGCAAATGGACGAAGCTTTACTCGCACCCCTAGCCCTAACTCGCACCAAATCAACTATTAGACAGCTCAATATTGCACTGATAGGAACTATTGCTTCCCTTTGTGACACAACCATAGAAACATTAGAAATATCCCCAAACTGGCCAGAACATTTGGCCCGAACCCTAGACCTGGATGCTGGTGATGTGATCGAGGATCCCCTTACTAAGACCCCTATGGTTATGCACAAAATAGAAAGTAAAACTCTGAAATTTAGTTCTCTCCTTGACCAATAGACACAGAGTGACATATTTTGAGTGCTCTAAAATAACGTTGGGGTATTCGCATGGTCGTATAAAGACATGCCGGGTTTAGACACGAGACTAATACAACACAACATAGTTTTAGACCTCCATATCAAAGCAGTTAAACAGAAAGCACAGAAGATTAAGCCAAAAATTGCGTTGGCAGTGCATGGTGAAATCACTAAGCTATATTAGGCTAGATTCATCCACATGGTTGATTATTTACACTAGGTGTCAAACATCATTTTTTTTCTAAGAAAATGGGAGGAATACACATCTGTATAAATTTTCGCGATCTGAACAAGGCAACGATTAAAGACAACTTCCCATTATTGAGTATAGACTAACTTATTGATACAACAGCTGGACATGCCTTGTTATTCTTTATGGATGGATTTTTGGGCTATAATCAAATCCATATCAACCCAAAACATCAATTGACTACAACTTTCATGACCCCTTGGGGAACTTTCTATTACACCATGATACCTTTCGGGTTAAAAAACACTGGAAAAACTTATCAACGTGCCATGACGTGTATCTTTAGTGATTACTTCTTAGAGAGATTGAACAACTATGTAGACGACATAGTTGTCAAATCTAAGAAGTCGGAAGATCACCCAGAAGACCTAGAGTTAATCCTTAAACGATGCCTCAGGCATGACCTATGGCTCAACCTAAGAAAATGCATGTTTGGAGTCAAAACTAGATGCATGTTGGGGTTTGTTGTATTGGAGACTGGCATACGAGTCGACCCTGACAAGGTTAAGGCCATCATTAACCTAACATCACCCACGAACCTTAGATAATTGTGCAGGTTGTAGGGTAGGTTGCAGTTTATCAGGAGGTTCATCTCAAAGTTAACAGACAAATTACATCCTATGCAACATTTTCCCTAGAAAGGAGTTAACTTCAAATGGACCGAGGACTGCTAGCGTGCATTTGATGACCTAAAGAAAGAGCTGTTACATTTGCCAATGGTTTTCCCACCACAAAAGGACCAACCTTTCTACATCTACCTGGCAAGCTCAGATATGTCCATAGCTACGTTGTTGTGTTAAAGGAGGGATGACGGGTCAAAATCCTTATCTATTATCTAAGTCATGCTCTATTTACATATGAAATGAGGTACAATGAAGTAGGGCATAACTTTTTAGCATTAGTTTTTACGCTCAAGAAATGTAGACACTATCTTTTCCGTAGCCAAGTTAACATAATTTGCAAGAACAACATTCTGTGGACCATCACAAACAATTTATACGAGAGCAGTAGGATAGCCTGCTGGAAAGCTGTCACAACAGAATTTGACTTGCACTATGTTGGCCAATCTTCCATGAAAGGCCAAGTGATAGTTGACCAACTTGTAACATCACCTATTAATGATCAAGCCACGATAGAGCTTGAGTTTCCTGATGAACATGTACATAGTTTAAGCCTTGTATCAATAGGGCTCGAAGTGACATTATACTTTGATGGAGCTTCGACTACTAGAGGTGGCAATGCTACTACCATCATTACGCTCTCCCTTGAGGATGTTCACCCATTCACTTACCACCTGTCATTTCCTTGTATGAACAATGTGGTAGAGTACGAGGGGCTCCTTAGAGAACTGTTAACAGCTAGGGAACTCAACGCTTAATACCTGGAAATCCAAGGTGATTCAATGCTCATTGTCAATCAAATCATAGCAGTCTACGCCTACAAAGCTATGCATCTGCAGCCCTACTATGATATGGCTAAAGATCTTCTAAAATAATTTACAATGACTGATGTTCGGCACGTACCATGTAATGAGAACACTGTAGCTGATGCACTAGCTACACTAGCTTTAAACGTGCCACCACATTTGTTTACCACCTTGCCCACTTTAATGATGAAATGTATAGACCCTATCATTCAAGTGGCACAAATATCTTCTCTAAGTACGAGAGGAATTCCAGAATGGTACGACAACATTAAAACCTACCTTCTGCATGGCGAACTACCACATGAGTTAACACCTGCATAAAAAGATGTAATCAACGAGCGTGTCAGGCAACATGTCATCATCGGAGACAGTACTCTATGTAGATGCTCTTTTGATGGGGTATTGCTAACCTGCATTAATAATGACCAAGTGCAAAGGATAGTTAGCAAAGTCCACGAAGGACTATGTGGAGGACACATAGCCCCATGAGCCATGGCCACTAAAATCAGATGCTTAGGGTATTACTGGCCATACATGGAAAGGGACTGTCTCACCAACGTTAAGACATGTGACATATGTTAGCGTTACACAAATCTAATACACGTGTTTGTTGGCACATTTGGTCATTTCATGGAATAGCAAAAAGTAGAGACTAGCATAAGGCAATATTTAGAACAAATGCATAAACAAACAATCTATTTTAAAACCACTAAGAAATATGAATAATAGAATTTCGATTCCACCAAATGAGATCAATATGGAACTTTTTATGCATCGTATGGAATTTGAATTCTAGAAATCCCAGAGGCTAAGGCAATCAAATGGTATTGTACGAAGCCTTGAATATTTGGGTTGAAGCCCATCAATACCCAAGGCGTTTTTGCAATGGAAGGAGTAGAGTGAAAATGATTTTAGGAGACATGCATATGTACTTTAACACATAGAGCTAGTGGATACAGTTAATCAATACTTCTGGTTTAATTTCTAAAATAAAAATAAATAAATAAAAACTAAAAGAAAAAGCATAGAACAAAGACAGTGTAGGTGGGCTCATGTCCACGAGCTCTCCTTGTTCTGATCTAACCCGGAATTGCTTAGCATTGTTCACACGCTTGCTGCAATTTAAATTCCAGAAACAATGCAGAAACTGCAGCATTCAGAGGTGTGGTCAGATCAGTGTTAGAAATCAATCATTTGAAGTCCTTCGATCATCATTTGACTAGTGGAATGCATTGGATTTGGAACTAGCCTTAAGGTTTGATCGGGAAGAAGAAAATAGAGAAGCAAGAAAATAGCGATCACAATAACTACAACAATCACGACTACAGCAGAAGCTGGAGTAGGTACAGATGAGTGGCACATTCATCCTTGTCGTCATCCTAGTCAGAAAAGTTCAAGAGCAAAGCGAAGAATAGAGTAGATGATCTACATGACATATTTACTAGTCTGCAATTGGCGTGTAAGGAGAATCGTTTAGGACATTACGCGATGCTCAAGGAACAGATGCATCAAATCCTTCACAAGTTCAAGGTTGAGTTGCATGAGCCCTCACCAGCATCATCTTTGCGTAGAGATAGCTCATTTTCATTTGAGCTATTGTTGAACATGAAGTACCTACTGCAACTTCATGAGCAGGATGATGATGCCAGTAGCCATCAGAAACTGCTCTCAGATCAGCTTGATTTGCAACAGATGCATCCTCAGGACAATACCACTGATGTGTTTGGCACATACTTACTCATGGATGATTTGCACACTCTGGAACAAGCACTTGAAAGAGCAATAAGACACATGAGTTCCTTAGGGAAGAGCTCCTGCAAGAACGGTGGATATATGCACAGTCCTGCAAAATTGGAACATGTCGCAGGGAACCACTAGAAAAGCCCACATTATTGATCTGTTCTTGTTTGCTGCTTTCTTGGATATTTCCATCACGCATAATTTGAATAGCAATTCAAGAATATGTATATGAATAAAAAGATGAGCTAGAAACTGAACGTACGTATGGACAAGGCAATGGATGATTCTGGTGGGTGCTGGAATTGCGATGAAGGTAACATCAACATGTTACCTCCTTCGGTTAAAACAAACTAGAGCTGATGCCACTACCGACGCCT
>MNCI01035213.1:24129-36017 GCA_015680685.1 Gnetum montanum
GGGGGGGTGGGGGGGGGGGGGGGGGGGGGGGGGTCTATTTGCTTCTTACTTTGAAAACGATAGAGCGTAAGCGACAGAGTGCAAATTGCTAAAGCGTAAGCGTAAGCGTAAACCTGCTTCTCAGTGTAGACGCCAAAGACTAACCCTAGCGTAGACGCGGAATCTTAAACCCTAGTGTAGACGCGGAGTGACCCTAGCGTAGACGCCGAAGAGTACGCTTTTCAGCGCCAGCGTAGACAGTTGCTTTCCTCAGCGTAAACTTATATCATCAGCGTAAACAAGCTGAGATGGGCAAGGGAAAGGAAGTGAAGGTCTAGGGGAGGAAGGGTTCCGATTTGACCTTTGCGGAAGAGATGGAAGCTATGCTGCAGGGCTTGCCCAGACCAAGGATCCCGTCATGGCCTGTGACATCCCACAGGTAGGCTCTGATCTCTGCCTCTAATTATTTCTGTGCTTTTTCTTTTATAGCGTAGATAGTATTGGCGTATACGTCGAGCATAGGGGTTTTTAGGCGCATGGGGCTTTGCGGCGTATACACTGACTATCACTTTAAAGCGTAAAGTTTTGTCAGCGTAAACATTTTCCCTCTATTAACATATCAGCGTAAGCGATGGCGTCATGAGTTTTTTGTGTGCAAAGTCTTGTCAGCGTGATTTTCTTGTTTTATCAGTGTAAATTCTATTTGCTGTGACGGCGTATACGTGAGGGTTTATTCGGCGTATACGCTGTTAGTCTATAGTCTTTCAGTGTAAACCTGTTTTTCATTTTTCTGGCATAAATGTTTCGTTCAGCACTGGGATAGACTGTTTAAGTTGGAAGGGCACTTGGGCGTATATGCCAAGGATTTCGTGGGCATATATGCTGAGCAAGGCAGCATATACGCTCAATGTACAGCGTATATGCTGAGTTTAAATCACGTTTTTACGCTAAGTGTGAACAGCTTCACCGGCGTATACGCTGGTCTATGGGGCGTATACACTGAATGCAAACAGTTAGTAAAATTTTTTCGGATTTTAAGTGTCGATTTATGATGTAAACTTTCACTTTTCGGGCTAATCTGTCGTGGCATCGTGATTGTTTGCAGGGACAGCAAGCGCTTCCTCATTGTTGTCGAACTTGTTGGGGTATTAACATGGGTTGGCCTTGTTGAGGATGGCAAGGTTCCCCCAGATTTGACCGTGGATAATAATAGGGTTTGGTTCAGGGGAGGCACATGTGGATTTCTGTCCTTCCTATTGGAAAGTTTTGAGGTGGCTATCTGGTCAAACTTTGACGAGGTGACTGCACGGAACGTGCTTGAGGAGATGCTGCCGGGGGCTGCAGAGGGTGTCATGGTTTTCATGCAGGACATTGACAAGGGGCCTCTTGTTAACGAGGATGGTACTACCCGCGGGCCCCGGTCTACACACCCATTAACATGCGTGTGGGCACTATTTCCGCGAGGGTTAGACTACCTCAACAATATGTTGTTCATAGTTTCCTGTGCACATACCTTATTCCAGAACCCTCCCGGCATGGTGTATCGAGTGGCCAGGTAGGAATATTTAAGTTTACTGTTTCCTTTCGCTGTTTAGCGTTTGTTTCTTATTTTGACCCATATTTTCTTACAGGCTGAAGACCAATCCAGATGGGACACTCATTGAAGATGAAGGATTAGCCTTTGCTCGCACTACTCTGGAGGCATTCATGACGGGCCCCACCCTTCGTGGGACCGTGCTGGGTCAAACGAAGGGTTCGATGGTTCATTTTCATAAGCAGTTCTCCAGAGCATTTGCGATGTGCAAGGCCCGTGGGTGGCTTCATGAAGGCTGGACTGACAATGGGACAGTCTTCTCTCATGACCTTGGCAGCACATCTAGATCCACCACCCATGGTAAATGATAACATTTTCTAGATATGTTAACAGGTTTGTCCAATTGTTTTTATTTGTGCTGATATGACCACTTTAAATTGCTTTTACAGTTGATGTACCTTCTAGTGAGGATTTGGTGACCACTGGACAAACCGAGACGACTTTGTCGATGAAGTTCAGAGGGGTGACTAAAGCTCAGAAGTGGTTGCGTAATCATGCTCCTCCGTCCCTCGCTCGTTGCCTGGATAATGCCGGCCTCATGGAGCTTTTTATGACCCCGAGTCCTGATGTTTCCATTGGGGAAATGATTGGGATTGTAGACTCTTTTAATGAGTCTGTCTGATACTATAGCACCCGGATTAAGGGTGTGAAGGTAGTTTTCCATCTGTCGCCCGAGTTCTTTTTAAACCAATTTGGCGTACTGGCAGATGGCTTAAATGTAGTATTAGATAGAGCTCATAAAGAGCTCCAGATGATTCGGGAGTTGGAAGATTGGATAGGCATGGCCAAGGGTGCCAAGGGATTCCCAATGTAGGGGAAGGCAAAAGTTGTGGAAGTGAACGAACTATATCCCCTGTTCAGAGCACGGGTATTCCCTAAAACTCTTTCCTAGGTGAGGTGTCTTGGGGTTGAGGCTGTTCGTGTCATGTGAACTGTTTTGGAAATAGGCATGCGATATAACTAGGAATGATTTTTGTTGTTGGGCATGCACAAGGAGATAGTGCGGTTGCGTTCGAATGTCGAGGTGCAATCCCATTTCACCTTCGCATTCTTCGCTGGTTATCTTCGCCGTTTTGTTGAGTTCCTCGTAGTTCGCGCAAACAACAAGTTTGTTCTATGGGATCGGGGTCAAATATCCCGCCCGTGGATCAATCACTTTTTTGAGATAGCGAAATCCCAAGATGCCCCTGAAGGTATTGATGAATCCGCTTCTATTACTACAGGGGGGTCATTTGGCGATTCAATCCACACACGTGATAGTTTGGGGTTGGAGCCAGAAGAGGTACCCTACATTGCTAGAAGGGCAGAACAGGTCATCAAGGAGACTGTTGGCCAAGCCAAGTCAAAGCTAAAGAGGCCTGAGCACCCTGCTGAGGAAGCCTCCGGTGTGAACCAGCCACGCGTGAAGCGGATACGCTTCAAGATGCCTGGTAAGTGATCCTTGCCTGTTTATTGCTTTATCGTTTTCGTTTTGTTTATAACTTTTACCTTAATCGCTTAGATGTCTATGATATTTTTGGCTTGATTTTAAAAACAGTGAGGAAACAGGCTTTAGAGACTATCACCAAGGAGGAGGAAACCAATACATAGAAGAACAACGAGGAGGAATATATAGAGAAGAGCCAGGGTAGAGGGACAGAGTAGTTAAGGGAGAAAACCATAGAAATTGAGCCGCTGGACCACCAAGGCAGTGTCGATCAAATGCTCCACAAGTTTCTTCAGGGAGACCTGGATTTAGGTGACCCCGCAGAGGGTAACAAGGATCATGTTATGTTTTTCTCTTTATCTCGTTTCAATTTCTCCTGTTAGTTGTCATTTTTGTGGTATTTTTTTTTATTTTTTGTGTTTTTATCTTGTCCAGATGAAGGCAGCAAGACCAGGACGGTGCGTTTGGATGTACCGATGAAGACGGTTCCCCTAGAGAGGACTGCTGAGGTTAGTTCATCCCGTACCCATGAGCCATTTACTTGGTTTGAAATGCCAAGCAAAATGGATTTTGTTGCCAGACTTGCAGAAGAAGTCGTTGAACGGATCTAGGAGGCCCACCCTGACATAGGTATAAATTATTCAAAGGTTTGGGAGTTTCGCATCTTGTTTACATTGTCCTAACATTTGTATTTTCACGTGGGTAGGCGCTAAATTGAGATGGGATCCCTCTGAAAGTATTAGCATAGAAAGTTTAACTGCACTTTCCCCAGAAGTGGAATAGGTGCCAAGGCCTGTTTACGATGGAGTTGCAGAAGGCTTTGTGCACAATGCTAAGTCGTTATGGACCTGTAGGCGTTCCGTTGAGCAGTTGTGGCTACAGATCCAGGCAAAAGAAAGGGAAGTCTCTGAGTTGTCAGCGGAACGTGACGATCTGAAGGCCCAGTACGAGTTCGCCGCTGCTAGGCTAAGCGGTGATCGCTTTTGACGAACGTCCAAGGTCACATACACAAGATATTGGAATCTACTAAATTGTCACGCATCGCTGACTCAGAAAATGGCAGAGCGCAACGCCCAAATTGATCTCCTAAACCTTAAATGTCAAGATTGGAAAGCCTTTGCTTCCAAGGTTCGTAAGTGGGGTCAGGACGAGAAAAATCACAAACATTACTACAAGAAGTCATTGAAAGAAGTGTCTATTGAAAAGCACCAAGTAGAGATGTTTGTGGAGGGTTTGGGTTTGCGTTCCGCTTTCAATACTTTTGCTCAGAATACAACTATGGAAATGGAGTCGCCTACAAGGGTGATCACAATTGCTTTTGGGGAAGTGTCGGTTGGTGAATTTCCTCTGAAACATCCTACCTGGTCAGCTGTCGACAAAGGAAAGAATTTGGCAGACGTTGACTTAGGCCTGGATGGGACAGACTGGGGCAACGTTTCAGAAGAAGAAATCCTTCGTCGGCTGGAGTTTGGCTTAGGGGGATCTCCTATGGTAAGAGTTTTGTCCTTATGAGATTAATTTACTGAATAGTATTTAAAACTTTGACATTCACTTACTCCTATGTTGGTTGTTCTTTTGGTATTTTCAGGTTGAAGGTGGCGATGATGCTCAAGAAGCTGGCCCCAGTGGAGCAGGGTTCTCTGATGCTGGTGAATCTAAAGGGGACAATCCTCCGATCACGGATGCTTAGGCTTTTTAGTTCTTAAACTTTTGTTGTTTTTCGACTCAGATTGATACAAATATTGTGACTTGAAAATTTTGAGCTAGACAAAAATAGTGGACATTTGTAATTGTACAACATTGCATGTAAGAAAAATTTTGTTGATTTAGAATTCAATTGTAAACTTGACACGAAAAGGAAAAATGTTTTGGCTTGCTTTTTTTGGTTTTGTTTCAAATGTAAAGGAGAGATGTGATGGTAAATGCTGAGCAAAAAGGAGAACAAAGTATGCACGCATGAATTGGTTTAAGGCCATTTCAGGCCCCAGTCGTAAACGAGGAATATTTCGAATGACACGGGTGGATTTTTTCTGTCGACCGATCATTGCTGACTATGGCTAGTTTTACATCTTTTGCAGACGTGATAGTTTAACGTCATTTCGGACTAGGAGTGTAGTTTAGTAATAATAATTTTTTTATTTTTCGATTTACCGTAGTTTAGCGTCATCTCAGACGAATGATATTTTAACGTTGTTTCGGACTGGTAGTGTCGATATTATTGTAATAGTTTTTTTGATTTTCTTCCATTTAATGTTAGGCGATATGTCAACTGGGATGATCCTATATTCAGCGTCCCCTTCATTGATTATGTTAAACGGTAATTCAGCCCAAGGGATGTCTGATGGAATGGCTTCCGTGTCGATGTTTTTAGACGTTTCGATAGTCGGCAGGGGCTCTGTGTTATTTTCCATTTGAGAAGTTGTATGTACAGCGTCAGACGCGGGTGTTTCTGTTTTAGGTGGCTCTTGTTCTATGTTCGAAGGCTTATTGCTTACCGGTGGGTGCACATTTTTATCATTTCGTTTAGGTTCTTCAAGTTCAACCTCTGAGCCTTGGTCCATGTCCATGTGCAATGAGATAATAGGCGTAGCGGCTTCCCCGTGTATAATGATTTCACTGCCTTCATAAGGCAGGTGGATCTCCTAGTGTACAGGGGAGGAGACAGCTCTCAGTTGGGCCAACCAGGGTCTTCCCAATATTAGGTTGAACCCTGGCATCTCATCGACTACTAGGAACTCGACAGATGTAGGGAACTGGTCTCCCACTATGAAATCTAAAGCTATTGTACCTTTTACCATTACGTGTGACCCACTGAATGACTTTAAACATGTAGTTGCAGTTGGTTTAATTAATTTGGTAAGCCCCAATTGTTCAATGATGGGATATGGTACAACATTTATTGTGGCTCCATCATCTACGTGGACCTTATGTATCTTGAACTGGTTGATACGTATCATTATGAACATGGGGGCTGTTGTTATTTCTCCTATTTTCTTGTTCACCTTAATGTTGTCATCATGGAAGCTCAAGGGTTTAGGAATGGCCCCGTGAGACGAGTACATTACCGTATGGATGGCGGGTTCGTTCGGGGGCAAGTCCTCGCTTACCGGGATCGACGTTAACATACGTACTAGGGCTTCTCGATGTGTTTGGGATGTTAGCACCAAGTCATACAAGCTCAACGAAGTGTTCTTTTGCTTCAGTGCTTGGGTGACTTGTGTTAAGGCCATTGCTAAATCTTTACTGTTTGGAGCATTTTTATCAATGATAACCAGGTCCATTGGGTCCAACAGTTTTATCTCATGTTTTGTTGGCTTGTCATTTTTGTCCGAAGCTGTCGTTTTAAGTGGTTCATTTTTTTAGATGATTCGCCTTCATCACCTGCATCCGATCGGTTGTTAGGCGACAACATAGGCACAGAGTTAAGTGGAATGGGCTTAGGTGGCCCCAGAGCTAACCGTTGGCGTTCTTTCTCCACATGTTCATGTGTAAGCTTATCTGCTAGGCATTCTCGTGTGTGGCGTGGAGGTGGGGCTGGTCTTGGAGCCTCGGGCCATCCTGGGACTTGCACCACATATGGAGTTGGGTGGGGTTGTGGTTGTGCCATTGGATGTGATTGGTTAGAAGGCTGGCCAGGGACCCTAATGAAGTAGGGGCTAGATTGGCCTGGCGCTCGTGAGATGGACGTTTGGTAATCATTAAGAGTTTTGGGTACCCTAATGACATACGGAGTTGGTTTAGTGGAGGTTGGACCTTCGCTGTTGCGACCGCGGGTGGTACTCAAACTACGAAAGGGGTAGGCCAAGCATGAGGGGTTGATGCCTTTGAGGGGTTAATGGGAGGGACATGTACTACATACGGTTTATCCCGTGTCATGGTGTTAGGTGTGGGCGTGGACACAGCGGGGGGAATCTGAACTACAAACGGCCTATTAGGTGTTTCTTATTTATACTGGGGATAGACAGTGTTGATGTGGGGTGAATCATCATCAAAGAAGATTGTGTTGATAACGTACAACGCCTATTTGGTGTTCAGGGGGTCTTTATACACCCCCATAGCTTGATTCTGCAATTGGACTAGGTTGGCCTCATCAAAAGCGATTTGGCCTTCATCGATCATCCGTTGAATATCCTGTTTCAAGGTGAAACAGTAATCCGTATCGTGCCTGTTTCGTTGATGGTAGTCACAAAAGCGATCCATTCTGAAGCCTTTGGGTATGGGAGGCTCATCTGGTGTTGCTAAACTTGGGTTCTGAACAAGTTGACAGAACCAGTCATGTCTCTGAATGGCTGCGGGGGACAACTGTTTATGTTTCATCATCCCAGCCTTCAGGAGTTGATCGAAGAGCTGGGAAGGCTTCATTGGTAGGGGCGTATACTGAGAGGGTTCTTTCCTCTTGAAGTTACGTGTACGGTTCATTGTTGGGTTATGCGCTGATGATGATTCTGGTGCGGCTGTGGGAAGTGGTTTATTGTAGTTAGTAGGGGCTGCGAGTGGTTTGTTTTGTTGTTGAGTCCCTGCTATTGCCGCTATGGTTGCCTTAGCCTTCTCTTTATCTTTTTTAGTGTGTTGGTTTTTAAAGGCTAGGTATGCAGGGTCATGGCTGTTTTGGGCTGCCTCCTCTATGTTTTTAATTTGTACAAATGCTTGGTTAAGATCCCACGCGTTAAGGTAGTATAGCTTAGATTTAAAGAAATCATTAACAGCTCCCTTGAAAATTGTGAGCAAGTATGTTTGGGATATCGGCTTGTGCAACTCGTTGAGGGCGGCGCTCCACCTCTGGATAAATTTTTGCATAGGTTCAAGCAGTGCTTGCTTGACTTGTATGAGGCTATCCAAGGTGGCCTCGGGTTTCAAGTTGTACTTGAATCGAGTCACGGACTGGTGTAATAAGTCTTCCAAGGAGAAGATGAAATTCCTTGGCAGGGCCCGATACCAGTCAAGTTCCCTCCTTGCGAGGGACATGGGGAACACTTGGAGAATGGAATGGGGCCATGCCTGGAGCAGTGCGCATTCTAGCCTAAATGTTATGAGATGTGCATTGGGGTTCGTCTCCCTGTTATACTTGGTTAGTGTTGGCAATGAGACGTCTTTGGGCAAGGTTAAGGAGGGGACAGAGGAGCTGATGGGATCATCGTGGTAGAAGTCCAGTACCTTCAGCTCTCCGTCGGCAGCCGTTTTGAGGTGCTTTACCTTGTCAGTAAGTTCTTGCATTAATTTCTTGGCATCTACCCAGTCTTGGGCACTCGGTGACACGACGACTTGAGGTTGTGGTATGTTGTACAGGTTAGACTACTGGATGGTGGGTTGAAAGGCCGAAAGTTGCGTCGTCAGCGGTTGTGCTTGTGGGATGTTTACAGTGGGTGGTGCTAAGGATGGCACGTTATATACGGGGGGTTGTTGCTGTTGCGGTTGTGGTCGTATTTGGGAAATGTTGACCTGCGGGAGTATATGAGGTGGCATATTGCGATGAGAGGGCTGGTGCAATGGCACACCCATCGCTGGCCATTGCCCAACCATGTTGTATGTAGGGACCCCTTGTTGGGTTACGGGGGTCGAAGGGGTTGCATGTGTTTGAATGTGAGGGATGTAGTGAGCGGATGTGGATGCTGGTATGACGTGTGGCAGCCCTATCACTCGAGGTGAGGAGGTCCCCCCCACATTATGGTGTGAGGATGGTGCTCGTGAGGACGGACCTGCAATTGCAGCAGGGATGATTGTGAGAGGGAATGTGTTAGGTTGAGAGTCGCTCGGAGGAGGGATATGCACTAGCGCTAATGTTTCTGGTGGTGGTGCTTGAGCTTGGGTGAACCTAAGATGTTGGAGGGGAATGATTTCCCCTGTACCGGGATGAAAAATGGTGTTGACTTGTGCTTGCGGGCTCAAAGTGTGGTAGGAATCTTCGTGCTCGGACTGAGCAATGAAGTCATCTTCCTCTTCTGGTTGGGGCTCTAGCGCAGGTTGATCCAATGATTGACTCCTTTGCAAGAGGAGCTGTGTGATAAGCTTCGAATACTGCTCCGAAATAGGGATTACATCATATGGAGAGGGGATGAATTCGCGTCCCCCCCTGTAAAAGAGTTCAAAATGCCTCTTTACCTCAAATTCTGCTCGGTCTATAGCTAGGCCAGCTTGTATCTTAATGCATATGAAATTATACTGATCTTGGGTTATGATGTTAGCGGCCGGGTCTCTCCCTTGCAACCTTAGGGACCGGCAGGGCCCCGCGGTGGGTTGTACTCCCGGGTGTTGCGTGATAGGCTGTTGGGTAGCCATGGTGTCCACGACGTCGATTACTTGAGCTGTTGCGGCGGTGGTGTTCACGGGGTTCATGATGAATTGTTAAGGGTGACACGGGCTAGAGGAGCAAAATTAGTATACTTGGTACAACATAAACTAAGGGACAAACTGCAGCGTATACGCTTCAACGCTTAGCGTATAGCGTCAGCGTAGACAGCGTATACAGCATAAGGGGTGCAGCGTATACGCTAGGCAGCGTATACAGCTTCGGCGTAAAACAAAGTAAAGTGTAAATAGAGTACAGTGTAAATAGGATAGAGCGTAAAACAAGACAGCGTAAAACAGGCATAGTGAAAACAAGGCTCAGCGTAAAACAAGACAACGTAAAACAGGCACAGCGAAAACAAGGCTTAGCGTAAAACAAGACAGCGTAAAATAGGTATAGCATAAATAAGGCTCAGCGTAAGACAAGACAGTGTAAAACAGGCACAGTGTAAACAAGGCAGTTTTATGGCTAAGTTTTAATAGGGACAGTGTAAATACTGAACAATGTAGACGCTGGACAGTTTGCAGGATGGGTTTTCAAGTCAAGTTGCGTAGACGCTGGGGTTTCTATGGACAGTTCACGTAAAGTTGGTAGCGTATACGCTGAAAAACTTGTAGAGTTTGGAACAGGGCAGCGAAAACGCTAATGAGCATAGACGCTGAGAAGTTTGCGAGTGAGGTTTTTAGCGGCCCTCCTTCTAGCGCTAATTTCTGTGTCGCCTGAAATCGTCGGCCACCGACTGGAAGGAAACAGAGACCGTGGGATCGTAGGACGTGCATAGAAGACCCTGCCTTCGCCTATGGGTGAGCTGGAATGCACGAAGGCAGAGTACCTTGGATGGTCCGCACGCGGATCAGACAAAGATTTACCCACACGTATGCCGAAGTGCTATATGCTGGGTTATGTGTAAACAGTGTAAACGGGTGTAAACGAGAGCGTAAATGGCGTAGTAGATATGAACATGGTGTAAATGTAAATGGGCGTAAACAGAAACATGCAAGAAATTAGCATAAACTGTAAACAATGGTATTACAGAGTCAAAGTACAATGCACCGGTCTAATGCAGTTGTGATGAACACAAGGCAGACGAAAAGCCCTGGTGGATGCAGGGATGACTCTGCGGGTTTGCGCGGTAGGCGAAGCGTAGAGACTGTGTGCACGGCGTACAGGGCTTCTAGCGTAAGAGGGTTTTAGCTCTGGTGTGCAGCGTAAATGTCTCTGGTATGCTCTGGGATTTTTGCCCACTGACCTATATGAAGTGGAAAATGGGGGTTTTTATACCGGTTGTTACGCTAGACTCGGGTTAGGAGACACGTGGCGCGTTGACCGGGTGCATACGATTTACAAATATACAACATATTACATCTGCTAGGTGTATATGCGGGGCGTATATGCTACATCAGGCCGGCATACACACTGGGCGTATACGCTGGACGTGCTAGGCATGTGTGAACTTGGCTGGAGATGCATACGCTGGGCGTGTACGCTGATGGTTGCCGACTTGCTTCAATTCTTGCTCTTCGATGCTATTTTCATTCTGTCATTGAGACTCAATCGTCGGGTGTATGCATCTATGGTGCTGAGCGTACAGATGAGGCGTGTGCATCAGGCGTGTAAGTCGGATGTCTACGTTGGGCGTATACGTTGGGGATGTCGGGTGTATACGCTGGGCATATACGCTGTTGATGCTGGGTGTATACGCTGGTACTACACACTTAGTGAAATTAAGCCTTTTGATTCCCAAAATTGCAATGTGCGACATCAAATATAGCCGTGGCCATTGGTGGGTACCAGGGACCTGCTTCTTGCTAGGGAAGTATCAAGCTCGAAATTTTGTGGTGTTTCAGACAGCTCCCATGGGTAAGTGTAATACTCATGGATCTAGTAATGCATCCAGACCAACACAATGCCAATCAAGTGCAACACCCTTCCTTTCACAACTAATGTCCTTCAACCTTACACAAAGGCCAACTTTCATCATTACTCCAAGACCTATCAAAATTGATGAACCTAACACTGTGGAGAGACAAATAAATCTATGCATAAATAGTTGTGATAAAGGATGTAGTTGTGGGCCATACATCCACAAAGTTCATACAACTCATATTCTAATCCATAATATAGTTAACAAAAACATGTGTGAGCAACAACCTATTTATGCAACTGCCACTAAATTAGAAGACACCTAGTGGCTTAAAAATGAAAGGGCAACACTATTTTCTAAATGCATGGAACCCACTTATCCACTTATTAATTCTTGTCATGGTTAAACACTTAGTCATGGGGAGGATGCCCCATCCTAAACTTTAGAATTAATGGGTGTTTTTATCATTTTTCCATTTCTTGATACAAACTTTTCTTATTTTTCCACATTTTTTTTCATTTCCTTTGTTATTAATCTCATTTGTGAATAAAATGACATCATGTAGTCCATTGAGGTGAGGCTTTCTCTATGTTCTCAAGTCTAGAGGAATTGATTATTTAGACAGTGAGGCCATGTCATCCATCCATTCATCCTAGTAATAAGAGGTTATTACCATGGTCATAATGATATTCTTTTTCATCATCAAACTAAAAATAAATTTGTAATCATTGTGCCTGGA
>MNCI01035213.1:36318-65653 GCA_015680685.1 Gnetum montanum
GGGATACACGTCATCAGAAGTGCACCTTTTCCACAGGATGTCGTGGCCTATAAATACCCCAGTAAACAAAGATACAAGGGTGGGGCAAAAAAAAAATCAAAGAGACAAGGGTAATTCCTTTTGAGCATTTTTGAGCACTTAGCACCTTGAGTAGAGATACAGAGAGCAGCGCTTTTGACAATTGTTGATAGCATCACCTTTCAGCAGAAGCAGAGCACGGTTCGCTTGAGCATTGGCAACAAGAGCAATCATTCCTTTGGGGAAGACACGAATTTCTCCATTAGCGATCGTTGGCAATCCTGAGCAGAAACTACCCAAAGCAAAGAAGCAGATCAGAGATCGTGAGATCACCATGTACGGTTTGCAGGCTCTATTGGTCAGAAATAGTTGATCAATAGACGTTAAGGCTTGACCTTCCTTGCATCTCATCTTTGGCCTACGAGGTAGATCAGATTTCTGCTTGGATAGTTTTATTGTTGTTTTGTGATTGCTGTACATCAATTAAACGAGGTTTCCCCATTGTAACGTAATATACAAAACATACATTCTGCAAGTCAAAGCGTAGATCTTGAACACCACGCGTTGCTCTCATGTTAGCTGTCCCTTACCACGTTATCACTATCATCCCATACGTTCATCTAAGTTGTTTTCGCCTTATTTTGCGACTCGCCGAATCAAATCGATCCACGGAACATTTCCATTGTTTTACTGACTAGTAAGTCCCTGTCTGATCGACAAGACTGTTCAGGATGCCGTGGATTCATTTTTCCAGCATTGCCCTCGCGTGGATCCGTGGTTAAAACTGTGTACACAGAATTTTGTTCGGTATTTCCAGCTACTAACGTTTTCCGTCGTTTTAGTTTTCTGGCGCTAGAAGGAGGGCTTAGGCTCTGATCCGTCATTTTTGGGTGGCCTTGTTAGCGATCTATACCCAAAATCGTAAACGTAATACCTCCAGGGAAGTTTACGATAAGTTGTATGGTGTAGATCGGTCTCAGGAACGATTCCTTTGGAATCCTATAGGGTAGAAAGCCTATTTGTGATCTTATTGCCAGCTATCTTTTAGATCCCGTTATCCGTCATTGTTAATCATCTTGATCAATGGATTCCTTTTACACGACCACAAGTGCCCTGGTCCCTTCCGATTTGGGTACCACATTTGGGAACCCTATCGCTGTCACCGGACCAGCTCCGGGTGTAGCAGGACCATCGCGTCGATCACTGAGACTACAGGGGAAAGATCCTGCATTTACCGTCATAACCCCTAAGGAGTATAATTTCATTTGCATCAAGATCCAAGCGAAACTGGCTCTCAGCCAAGCCGAGCTCGAAGCGAAACGCAACTTTGAGATGATCCACTGAGGGGGTTTCGATTTCCAACTAGTAGCTTACGACATCATCCCTCTAACCGAGCAGCAACACGAAATCATAACGCAGTTGGTCATGGCCAAGAGCCAGGCTGCACAGGCCATGATGGAACCCTAGAATGGGGAGGAAGAAGATGATGAGCTTACGGCCCAGTCTGAGCACTCATTTCACACTCTGAGCCCCCATACTTACGCAAATCCATCATTCCCGCTCAATGGAGAGGCAGCTCCTCTGAACCCGACCATGACCACCCAGGCACATATCCCCGTCATCCCGCAAGTTACTGTGCAGCCGTCTGGGCTGCAAGTATAGATAACTCACAACAACATGGGGGCGATTTCATCACCTCGTGTACTCAGCATCCCGGTGGTGGTCCCCGCGACCACCGCACCCCATTTCATCCTGCAAGTCCAACCCCACACCATATCAATGACGCGCCCGGTGCAGGCTTTAGCTTTCCCACCCCCTCCAACTCAGCAAATCACCATAGCCATTTAGCCTCCATACATCCAACAGCCTGCCGCAAACCAGTGGGTCAACCCTGCAGCGCAACATAATTAGTCAGCGGTGTATGGTGTGCAGCCCTCGGTCGCACCTGCGATGCAGGTTCCGCAGGTGGCCCCGCAGCATACCTATTATTATCCTGCGCAACAGGTGGTAGTTAACCTCTCGTCTCAGACCGATGGATGGTGGTCTTCATAGGCCCCCTTGCCTGCAAGGATCCACGCCCCACCAGCGGCCAGCCAACCTCTTCCTTCCTTTCGATTTCCTAGCGCTGCCCTCCTAGTCCAACCTCCCATGCCTTCTGCATAGACACCTCCATTAACAGGTCTGGACCAGGCCTTCCAGGTCATACAGACTCTCACTGAGGAGGTTCGGTGTCTCAAAGCCGCTGGTTCTGACACCATTCAGATCATGGACTTTTATCAGGATGATCCGATTAGTCCAGCGGTTCCAATGCTGTCATTACCGCCAAGGATGTCCCTACCGCATTTTACCAAGTATAATGGGGAGGGAGATCCCAACACTCACTTGGCCACCTTTCGATCTGAGTCCTTGTTGTTACAACAGTAGCCGCGCTGACTGAAGGTGCAAAAAAAAAAAGAACAAGAAGGCACCCACAACATCGCCTGAGACCACGGCTGGTGCTGACACCAGCCAAGACACAGCTGCCCCTGAAGGGCCCCCTCAGCAAAAACCAAACTTTGAGCGTAAAGATCATTCAAAGTACGCGTCCTTACCTGTGAAGCATTCTGAACTGCTGAAACAACTTTTGGCAGCAGGATACCTTCAACCTAAGAAGGTATCCGAGGAAGCTCTGAAGCGTCACAGATGCCACTGTGAATTGCTGAAGAATCCTTCCCTATCCTTGCCTGATGAACCACCAGTTCCAAAGTCTTTCAGGCTAGATCGTTTCTGTGACTACCATCAGCTGTGTGGTCACGACACGGATTACTGCTGGGCGTTGAAGGACGATATTCAACGCATGATTGACGAAGGTCATCTAAAACTAGATGGCAGTAATTCGACACGCCCAGAAAACCAAACATTGCATGTATACAAGGACCCGTTGAACGCAAACAATGCTCATTATACAATCAATGTGGTGAGTACGGACAGCGAGCAGGAGGGACCACCGAAATAGCCTTTTGTTTTGCGTGTGCCCCCCCAGCTCACAAAGGGGGTCAACCATTTCATCGTCAGCCAGTGGAACCTCAAGGCCACCTTTCATTATACGGGCGCCTTCTCAAAGCCACCCTCAGTCACGCAGCAACAGTCAAGCCGCGGCTTCGTCCACGCCCATGCTTAGGGTGCCCTTTATTATCAGGGTGCCAAAACCATAGGCTACTCCTCTCACGCAGGGACAGACCTCTAGTCAAAACAGCCAACCATTGCCTCCCAAGAAAAAGGGAGAGGACATACTAGTTAACGCAAGAAAGGACCATTTTACACTCAGCTTCCCCAAGCCTAGACCCTTGGCCTTTGCACCTTCGTCTCTGCCTCAGAAACAGGAAAAACGTGCCAAAACACAGCCACCATCTCTTGGCAAGAAAAACAGCAATCCTTCCCCTGTCATCGTTCCACCTCGAGAGATCCGTCTCTTGGGCCGAATGGAAGAGGATAAGGGAGACAAACAACCTAGCCAAGAGAAGGGTCTCCTCGACGCATTTACATAAGTCAAATAGGCTCTCAAGTAAAAGAACACAACTGAGCCTTTACTACCTGCTTATGACATCTCGGGAACACCGTGAGGCTGTGGTACACATGCTAACATCCATATCAGTGGATGGAAGCTTGCCGGTGGAAGAGGAAGCGATACATGCTATCATGTTTCCTTCTGAAGCTGAGTAATCTAGGCCTACCTCGCTGACTGTCCACGACAGTTCGATCAAAGATGATCCTAAGAGAGGTCATGTGACAACTGAACCTATGTTTATCACTATCCGTGTCGGTCAATACCGGATCCGGAGAGTGCACGTAGATGATGGCGCAGCTACCAATGTCATTCCCTATTCAATCGTAGATAGGTTGGGTCTGGTCGACCAGATCACGCCCACGATGACAGCTTATGTAAAATCGTTCAACGGGGCACAGGTTCAAGTCAAGGGGACAGTGCGTATCGAGTTTGTGGCGGGGGATCAATTCCCGACAGAGGCCACTTTCTTAGTCATCGAGGAGATGCCAGGGTTCAACTTGATCTTGGGGAGGTCGTGGTTAGCCCAACTGAGGGCAGTTTCTTCACCGATACACCAAGAGATACACCTCCCCTATGCCAGAGGGGAGGTCATGATACGCGGTGACGAAATCACCCCCAGGACCGTCAATAACATTGAATAGGAACAGGGCTCGGAGATAGAGACAGCTGACGATCAGACCCATCTCCAAATTCCTCAACAAACCGACAGCAATGATGATGGTCTAGCTTGGGCTGACCTACCATTTCCGGATGGCAGCGTAGGGGAGTCGAATCATAAGCCTCCTCGCCCTTACGCAGCACCCAAAGTAAAATCCATTAAAAGATAATTGCATATTAATGGTTGAACAATGGTCTTTGCGTACGATATCATGTCTCTGCAAGTCAGCAATTTATTATGCTGCAATATACTTCTTTTTACGCTACATTTGCTTTCTATTTTTATGCTTGTCATTTCTTACATTTTATCGTACTCGTGTTATTCACGCTTTCACATCAGTTTATGCATTTACGCAGGACTATATTCTATTACAATTTACGCTTACTATGGCTTGCAACGACCTTAAACTAGTTACATAGGATCGTATATTTATATCATTTACGCTTTTTGCATCATGCAGTTACGCCGATGGCCCGCAATGGCCTTAAACTAGTTCTCAAAATCACGCAAATGCTTGTGACGGCCTGCAATGGCCCTAAACTAGTCCCTAATTTACGCATAATCATATGAAGGCACGCGATGGCCTTAAACTATCCTGCACATTCTATCATCATAACTTAGGCGAAATCCCTAATCATTACGTTCACACTGTGTAGATAAAAAGCATAAAAAGCCAAAAAGACAAAATAATTGACATTGTAAAACATCCACCAGGTCTTATAACGCATCTTTTTAGTCATTTATAAAATAACATTTCACTCCACATCAACAAAACTATGCGTAAATCACAACTACGCATTTCCTCTACTACCACTATCGTCGGTATCTCTTAAGTCCGGGTCCAGCCCTATTGGATCATCCTCCAGTGGGCCGTCATTTCTAGGAATGATTCTTTCACGAAGAATCTCCTCTTCATGAGGTCCTCGTTCCGGCACTGGCTCCACGGGATGACGCTCTTCATCGTTGCGTTGTTCCTCTTCCTCTGCTTCTTCTTCTACTTCTATTGCTTCCTCTGCTGACTCCTCACCTAGCCCGTCTTCCCTATCCTCTTCTGGCACCTAAATACAAATGACATCAAAGTTAGAATAGGCCACATAGTCGAAAAACTTTACATTTAGTCACGTATAAGCTTACCCGTGATGGCTCTACTTTCGTAGCAAAGGGAAGCTTGTCCAGGCTAGCCCACAGGTGCTTCATGATCTCTTCCTCAGTTAAATCCGGCCACACATCCTCTCCTAAGGTAGCTTTGGCCTTCACTTTCCCTTTCTCCACACTAGTCCAGCGGGGCGGATTAGGGAAGAAAGTAGGGACTCTCCTCTGGCCCCCAGGGAGAGTCATCTCCCTTTCTGGAGACGCGCTTACAGTCACCTGCTCTTCAAACTTTTTGAAGGCTTCAGAGGCTCTGATGACATCCAGAAAGACTTCCTGGGATTGGGCTTTGACGGCAGAATCATGATAGAGTTTACGATAAGCGATACTTTCTCGCTTATACAAATGTTTGTGGTCCTTCTCCTTCTGCCCCCATTCTCGCACAGATGCACAGTAATCCATCCAGTCCTGGCTCTTCTGGGCTAGGAGTTCTATCTGCATCTGCTGCTCCACCAATGCTCGACTGGTCTGTACGCTATTTTTGATGGCCGTCCAATAACGGGAGTAATCGATAACAACGGTACTCCAGTATTCATCCCCCGTCTCTCGCGCCTGTAGGAACTCGTTCCGTGACCTTAGGTCCCCAACTTCCTTAGTCAGAGACTCAACCCTCTGCTTCGTCCTCTGCAGCCTTTTCCAGAGGGTCTCATTAACACCCCTACTCTCCCACAAGGAGCGTGTCGAGAGTAACGCACATTTACGCATTTCATCATAAATGTGGCATGGCATGGCTGCCCCATCAGATGGAGGCTCCACGGTGTCTAGATCAATGGGTTCCGTGGGATCCCATCGGAGGTGAGCTCCTAATAGAAACAAACATCAAATGTTGATGACACATTACCACTCTATAATATTACAAATTTGCTACAATTATAACGTACCAGCTCCAGGTTCGACACTCTCTAGGCGCTCGATCATGTCATTGACAACACCTTCCATGAAGGCAAACTTGTCAGGGAAGTCTCCCCACGCTCTACTCACGGCAGCAGACGTGGATACATCCTCTTCTTCTGTAGCGTAATCCAAATCAAAAAATTTATCCATTAATAGAATCCTGTAAACTTGCTAACGCACTCATTACCTCTGCCGGTGACAGTGGCAACTTCGCCAACATTTTCCTCCTCTCTTTCCTCTTCACGCACTTGAGTCTATGCGTCATTGGTCCCAACAGCTGGGGCCTCCTCATGTACCAGGCTCTGTGCATGGCTCCCGCTAACAACCGGGGCCTCCTTACGCACAAGGGTCTATGCATGGCTTCCACTAAATGCAAACCCTTGTCCCTAAATTTTGTTGAAACCATGGGTAGAGATCATAGACAAGGTGGTGTTCATGCATTGGATGGCTAAGGACATCTTTGACTAATTTACAACAAGTTGCACCTGAGATAGGTAAGGACTTTGTTTTATATATGTCTTAGTTGTTTAGCTATGTCATGGGCTATCTTGGATTGTACATTATGTTTATGATTACATTTTTATGTTTGTATAGTATCTTCTATGAAGTGGGAACCTAGCTAAGACACACAAATTGACTCCTTACCAAAGCTTCCCTCTGATGTATCTAGTATACCCTTGAAGCTATCTGAGATTGCTACTAATCTAGCAATGTCATGTACAAAAAATTCATGGGAACTAGAGAGGTCCAACAAATTTCTATGGGAGGTCAATGCTAAGAGAAGATGATTAGAGATCTCCAAGATTTCAAGGTCTTTATGGAAGCCCAAGTAGTTAACTCAGGAAAATTGCAAACCAAGGAGCTCATGTGGACCTACTACTAGCATACCATTCAAGACAAAGTAGCACTCATATGGAAGATGGTGGAAAAATAGATGCAAATGGACCTCATCTCCTAGAAGGTTGAGAATTGGAAAGGTCATTGTGCTTGGATCCTAGAAAGGGGTAAGAAATAAAAGGCCCACAAGCAATAGTACAAGGTGGATTATGGGGCCTACCTCAAGTGGCTCAAGGAGGAGTCAATTAAAAAATCTAAGAGAGAGTTGTTCATCTAGGGGATCTAGGTGGATGGTGCTTATCAAAATTTTTAGAGTACTTTCATGGTGGAGAAATCCCCTACTCATTAGATTGCAACTACATTATGTAAGACTTCTATAGTTGGTACTACCTAGGAGGCACCTACTTGGACTATAGTAGATAGGACTAGCATCCTTTCTAGCATTGATCTTGGGGATGTTGACTAGGTCAACATGATGGAGAACCAGATCATCCATCATTTAAAGGAAGGCCTTCCACATCTATCCTCGGAAGCTATGGAGCTAGAATCCCCATAGGTTGGATGTGCTTTATGTTTTAGTTTTAGTTTTTAGTTATGGTTTTGGCTATTGGGCACTAACTAGCTACGTGTTATTGTACTTCAAGCATCAAGAGACATTGGTAACCTTAGCAATGAGGGTGGAGATGATCCACCACTTCCTTCTTTAGATGTCCCTTACTATGTTCCATCTACTCATTTTTAGCTTATTGGTCATATTACTTTTATTTTCATGTTGATGGCTAATGTAAGCAAAGACTATGTTATAAATTGTTGTTATTATTTTTTAACATTTTTTCTACATAGTGTGGTCATGGGCATGTATGTTATGGACAATTTAAATTTAAATTTAAAATTTTGGTTTTATTTTTGGCTATATATATATTATTGTTCTAGCGTTATTAATATTATAAACGACTATGTTAATTTCGATTATAAAGTTAAATGGCTATATGATACAATAATATGCTAGATAAAAATATAACAAAAGAGATTTTTGCCAATTTTAGGCCGTGGTGAGCATAAGTTGTATTGTTTTGGTAGATGTTGCTACTTTTAGGCCATGGAAGATCATGTTATGTGATTGTTTTTGCTAGTTTAAGGCCATGGTGGTTTGTGTTGCCAGTTTAAAGTCTTAGTAGACTATGATGTCAATTCAAGGTTGTAGTAGGTCATAATGCTAGTTTAGAGTCTTAGTGAACTGCAACATTAGTTTAGGGTCTTAGCAGACTATAGTTAAAATGAAACTTATATATTTTTTGGTGATTTTATGTTTTAAAGTTTTTAAGGCTTTTTGATGTTTATAAGATGAGTAAAAGTAGAGAAAAAGAAATGTTGTAATAAGTAAAAATGCAAATGAAAGTAGGAACTTAGGCTACATGCATAAAGAGTAAAACCAATTACATAAAAAGGTATAACAAATTACATAAGAAATGTTAGGCTACATGGCCATTGGTGCATTTGATTATAAGTTCATGGAAGGTTTAGTGTGCACTTCACTTGTGCAGATTCTTTCTAATCCTTGAGAGATTAGGGAATGAGTAAGGTCTATTCTACACAATGTTATATTCACCATCATCTTTACTGATGATGTTAAAAGGAAGCTCATCCCATAACACATCCTATTGCTTATCGTTGGTATTGTTGGCTGTTTGTTCCCTCTTGGATTAATGGATTTCATGGCTGGTAGCTTCTTCTGAAAGCTCGACTTTAGGTCCTTGCTCTATATTCACATTGTTGATAGCCAAGGGAACCATGTTATCACCACAAATGATGATTTTACCTTCTAAGGAAGGTGAATTTATTGATGTATGGGTGAGGACACAACCCATAATTAAGCCAACCATGATCTTCCTAGGATAAGGTTGAATCCTAACATCTCCTCTAGCACCAAGAAATTAGCAATTGTGGGGAATTGCTCCCTTGCCACAAAATCCAAGGAGATGGATCCCTTGACAACAACCCTTGATCCATTGAAGGATTTAAGAGCTATAGTTGTTATAGGTTGTACTTTCTTTGTTAAGCCCAAGCACTCAATGATCATGCATGGGATGACATTTGTTGTGGCCCCATCATCAACATGCACTTGATGCATTTAAACTATCCTACATGTATGGTTATGAACAAAGGATCCCTAATTATGTTGCCATTTTGGATATTAACCTTGATTTTTCTATCAAAAAATACTAGGGATGTTGACTTCTTCTCCCTTGGTGAGGGAGGAACCAACACTGCATGGATGGGTTCCTCATTATCGAGGATGCCCTCACTAACAGGGATGGAAGTCAACATTTTAATGAACTCGTAATGATGTGTGGAAAAAGTCATGATGAGATCATATAAGCTTAGAGTTTTATTCTTTTGATTGAGGGATTACCTAACTTGATCCATCGCACTAAGGAAGTTTTTATTATTGGCCATAGACTTTTTGCCTTGGTTATGCTCTACTTCCTCCATGAATCCCAAACTATGAACTTTGACTTTAGGTTGTGGTTGTTAGGGCTTTTCCTTATTCTTTTGGTTATCCTTCTATGGCTTATTGATTAGAGCAAGTTAGGTAGAGGAGGTCATGGGTATAACAGAAAGGGGGATGGGCTTCAGTGGATTCACTTTCTTTCATGCCTCTATCTACTTATTACCCTTGCTACTAGGCTTTTTCTTATGCTTCTTCCTTTACTTGGTTGAGGTTTTTCAGTTGTCAGTCATTGGTTGTAAGGAAGATGCAGTAGCATTAGCCATAATAGGAGGTCATTGTGCAATTGGTTAGGCTATGGCTAGTTGGGTTGTGTTAGTTTGGGGCATCCTGATGACAAAAGGTTCTCTTGGAGATATTCGTTATAGTACTCTTATGACAAGGGGATCTTGAGTTGGTGGAAGCTAAAGAAGCCCTTTCATCATATTGGGGTACTTAGATCATGAATGGTTCTCTTGAGGATATGCATTCATTAGTAATGTTGAATGCTAAAATAGTGTAAGGGCTATCATTAGGATTGAATAGGTTTTTGTAGACCTACATCAACTAATTTTATGGCTGGACTAGGTTGGAAACATCTAAGACTAGCTTCCCCTATCTATCATCCTTTGCAGGTCATCTTTTAGCATGAGGTAGAAGTCTATGTCATGACCAGGCAGTTGGTGATAATGGCAAAAATGATCTTATTTGAAGTATCTAGGCAGTTGTGGATCAACCTTTGTTGCTCAAGTGAGGTCCCTGGCTATTTTGCATAGATGCTTATGCTTCTTTTAAGCGGCTTTGGTCATCTATTTGTATTGCATGTGACCACTCTTTAAAAGTTGATCTAGTAACTTGTATGGTTTCAAAGGCAAGGTAGTGTATTTGCTTTGGTCATTTCACTTAAAACTTGGCCTAGTTGTAGTTGATATAGTGGCCCTAGATGTTGATGGTTGGCTATCATGGCTATTAGTGGAAGCCTAGGGTGGATTGTTCCTTGGACCTTGGCTAGTGATGTTTGCTTCTTTGGTTATTATTGCTACAACTATGTTGTTTTTTTTTATCTTTTCCTTGTTTCTTCATGTATGTTGATTTTTATATGCTACAAAGGGTAGATCATGACTAGCCTTCATAGCATCCTCTATATTCTTAGTTTGGGAAAATGCTTGGCTAAGGGACCATGGGTCAAGGTAGTATACCTTGTACTTGATAAAGTCATTCATCACCCCCTTGAATATAGCTAAAAAGTGGGCTTTGGCAATGGGTTTTGGTATTTCATTCCCTAGTCCATTCCACCATTGAATGAACTTTTGCATGAGCTCAAGGGATCCCTGCTTGACCTTTATGAGTTGGTCAAACATCGTATCAAGCTTCAAGTTATACTTGAATTAGTTGACAAACTGGGCTATGAAGTCCTCTAGAGAGGATATTAATCCTCTAGGTAAGGTGTGGTACCAATCAAGTGCTTTTCTAGTCAAAGATATAGGGAAAATCCTCATGGTAGTATGAGGCCATGATTGTAATAGCAAGCACTTGAATCTAAAGGCTATAAGATAAGCATTGGGATCACCTCCTCTATTATACTTGCTAAATTGGGGAATAGGGATACCAAGAGGGAATGTCAAGGGTGGAACCACAAGACTGATGGGATCATCTTGGTAGAAGTCCATAATCTTGATAGTTTGTGAAGTAGAGGCTTTAAGCCTCTTCAACTCCTCTGTCATGTCCTAGATCATTTGGAAGGCTTGATCCAGGTCCTATGGTGGTCCTATTGATTGTGGGGCTTGCACATATGGTTGTGGCATCTGTTGCAAGGCTTGTGGACTTGCTATGGATTGTAGGCTAGAATAAAGAGGTTGTGTCATGGTCGTAGCTTGTGGGCCAAACAAGGAAAATGAAGCTTATGTTGGTACCTAAGGCATAAATAGGATAAAGGAGGTGTGTGATCCCTGAGTTGCTTGGGGATTTATAGTGGACCCCACATGACTGGTCCATGGGATAATAGTAGTAGTTATCACTATCATTGATCGAATTAACCTAGGTTGGGTATCAAGGGACATGGAGAAGTGAAAGGTGGTTGGCTATGCCATTGATTGTGCTTAGTGTGTAGCAATGGTTAGCATGGGCCCAAACATGATAAGGTACGATGGGGATGAAGGTGGTAGAACTTGTCTAGAGGAAGATGTGAAGGGGGTAGAGATGGGCTATGGCCTTGGAGGTCCCTTGTTAAAAAGGTCCCTTCACAAGGTTTCTATGCTCAAACTCTACTCTAAATTCATCATCCTCCTATGGTTGCCTCTTAGAGGTAGTCTTCTAGTTGTCTTCATCAACTTCAATGAGAATGGTTAAGATGCTAGCGTAGATGTCATTGAGGGGTATTTGGTCATAGGGGAAGGGAATATACTTCTTTCCATCATGATGGATGAAACTGAATTCCCTCTTGGCCTCTAGTTCCACTTGTGGGATTAGCATGCTAGCTTGGATCTTGGACAAATGAAGTTATAGTCTTCTTCATTTATCATTGTGAAACTAGGAATTTATTTCCTAAGTCTAAGAGATTTCCTACATTCCATTACTATAAGGTCTTTAGGCTCATAAACCCTCATGTGTTATTAGTCTAATCCACTATCAATGCAATTATAAGGCAACTTGGTTGATTGTTGGAGAGACATGGTTATAGTGCTAAAAATGGCTTAAAACAAGCTATTTAAGGAAAAAGTAGAAGGAAAATCCCAACAAGTGGAACTCAAAAAATGGTTAAAGGAAGCAAAAATAGCTAAAAATGGAGCACTTTCTATAATTAGTAAGTGGAGGATAATGGACATTTGCCCTTTTACCAAAAATAGAAAGCAGAAAACATTGGTGTTAAGCCTCACCCACGCTGGGCTCCCAACTACCTCTACGCTAGGTATGGTAGGGGGGAAAGAAGGAGGTTGAGATGATAGGAATCTCACACCTTCTAATCCAACCTTGATGGGTTGGGAATGGGGGAGGTTAAAAACCAAAGTAAAAAGTTGATGCTACATGTCACCTACACTGGCCTCCCAACTACCTCTACACTAAGTATGGAAAGTGGGGGGGTGTTGGTTGAAGAAGGGAGGTGAGATCATGGGAGTCTAACACCTTCTAATCCAATGTTGATGAAGGGGGAGAGGTTGAAACCAAAGTGGAAAAATTTGTGTTTTTCTATTAGAACTTGGTTTTGGAGGGTTACCAATTTTCTTAGCTAGGAAAGATGGTGGAGAAGCTAACTTCTAGAAGTTTGCTGGTTTCTGGAAGGGTTGCACCACCCACTTTGAAAACTAAAACGAATTCATAGAAAAAAGGAAAAGGAGGGATAGGCTTCAACAATGACTTTGGACAAGAAAAGTCACAACAATTGCTATGAAAATCCAAAACTAGATCACCTACAACTTCTACATTGTAGTATTGGTCATAGGGGGGAGGGGAAGGGTTTGATTTTTCAAATTTTTGATTGTAAAAAAAAGAAAAAGGCTTTCAACTTGCAACATTGGCAGTGGGAAAGACATATTTGATCATAGAAATCAAGTGGAAGTCCTCCTTTATGCACTATAAAACTATTGCAATTGGAAAAGTTAGTCATTGGAAAATTGATAGATTTGGCACAGTAGCCTCAACCTAGAATCTCAAGGGCCTCCAAAAAATGAGATTCTAGATGCTCTGGATGGTCTAGTACATCACCCAGGGATATATAGAATGCAAAAAAAAATTATGCAAAGGATGAAAAATAAAAATTTGAAAATTAAAAGCAAAATATTCTACATAGAAACTAAAATTTTAAAAATTTATTTAAATAAATAAAGAATAAATTTATGGATGTGTATAAGTGTTGCCCTTGAGTGAGTAGAAGGGGGTTCACTAGGGCAAGAATTTTGAGCCCCTTGAAGCCGATGTGATCTACTTCCCAATATAGATGCTCAACCACTCCTAATGCTTTTGAACCTCCTCTATTGCAACCTTAGATTTGCAACTTGGGTTACTACTAGGGAGTGAGAAAAGAGGAAATTTTGGCTACCAAATTGCTCCATGCTAGGGTTCGTAAATCCCAAAAATGTAGCATTAACACCAAAAATCCACAAGTCTTAGGGGAGGATTACAAAGGCTACAATGCTTCCACACTGGGGTTTAAGAAAATGCAAGCATGGGAGATTGCAAGAGCTCTTGAGTGCTTGAAAATACCCAAGTGCCAAAAATGCCAAAAGTCTTGAATTTCCAAATAGTTTGTAATCATGAAAAATTGTGCCACTGTAAAAAATTTCTGAACCTATAAATGGTGCTTGGGGTTGGTTTTTATAGGTTTTAGATCATGAATGGTGCTGCATAATGGCTGTAATTTGGCTTCACAACAATGGCTGTAATTTTTCTACAAATTTCTACCTTGTATAGGTGAGATGGATGCCCAAATTTGAGGGGTTACCTCATATAGGAAGTGCTTTTTCCCCATGGTCATTCTGTTTACTATAAATAGTAACAAGGGCATACCTTCTATGCTAAAGATAGATCTTTCATGTTGAGCCTTCTACCATCCTTGCTAAAGTGGATGGCCAATGTTAGAATGCATGGAATGTTGAAATATAGCTTTTGTAGGTTCCATGCTAGGGGCATGTAGTTTCCATGCTTTGGGAAGGTGGGGTGGGGAGGAGAGGAGTTTCCATGCTAAGGGGAAAACCCCTACTCCTCCATGCTAAGGGTAGATGAGATTTACCTCTTATAGATGTTGACAATGTAGAAAAGTATGTACCCTCCATAAAAACCATCAAATTGCCATTTTTGGCATTTCAAAAGGTAATTTTGATCTTCCCAAGCCTATATTAGACACTAGGTGAGTTTTTTTCACTTGGAAAATGAGGCTTTGATCACTTATAAGGCATTTAAGTCCCAAAAGTCTGGAATATGTGAGATTGTTCCTTATGGATTACAGTCTTCACATTTATAATGAATTTTTACCTTAGGTTTCATGGGGTGAAAGCTACATGATGAAAATTGGCCATAACATGTAAAGTTTTGTGGTGTTTCAGATGAAACTTGGTTTCTATGTTGACTTCTCATTGTCCTAAGTAAAAGTATTTGTAAGAAGGATAATAATACTATAGTTTCTCTCTAATCAAATGGATAAGTGGTAGACGGTAGAGGTATTTGTAATCATTCACCTTTATTTGAAATTTTAAAGATGAATATATCTTTTAGAAGCTAAAATATTGTGAATTTAAAAGATACTCTAGAACTTGCCAGTTTTAGAGAGTAAATAGTCATATGAGAAATAAAAGAAAATTTCATAAAGTTATGAAAAACATGGAATTTTGTAGAATTTTTCAAATTTCCATTATCTACACATATTTTTTTATGTTGTTCACTACGTAAGGTTTTTGGATTTGATCACAAGGGAATGCAGAGTTTAACAAAAGCCTTTCCAAGTTCACAAATATTTATGGAAAATCATGAGAGCATCATCTAGGATTTTGAAATAAATAACAAAAACTTAGGCTATCACAAACATAAATTACATCCTAGAGGAAAAAGAAAGATGGGTATTTGAGGAATAGAAAAAACCTACATCACTAGATTATTTCAAATGAGCAATATTAAGATTTAGAAAATAAAAAATTCTAAGAAATATTTCTCATTTAGCAAAATCAACAACACTCATCACAAGTAGAGGAACTCTTGAGTAAAATAAAAAAAATATATTTAAACATCAATTAAAATTTAAAAGCCTAGACTCAAGAATAGGGCACCATGAATTCATAAATGAGCCACAACACTTGGACGATATTTGTTCCAAGGTTTGAAATGGCATTAGGGCTAGTAGAGATGACATCAAAGCCCTTGTTATGAATGCAAAGCTAGAAACAATTTATTAGTTCACATTGCAATGACAAAGAAACATGCATCCTCCCCTAACTGGATCAAACTAGAACCCAAAAATGATGCTTGTGGCTTAGGTAGAGCCATTATCCATAATGATTATGGAAGCAACATAGTAATGAAGGCAACGATGGCATAGCTGCAAGACTCCATCGATGAAGGACTAGAGAGAATCTGTGTTTGCTTGGTAGAAATGACATCAAAGTTAAGTAGAGCACAAAAAATGGTAGAGTTCCCTTCAAACAAGGGAAGAGGATGCTGCAGTGCATGGCATCAAGGATATGGGAAATGAACATACCCCACAATGATTACATGTTTTGTATAAATGTGTTGATGAACATGATGTCAAGGATATGAGGCCTTAATAATATATATATATATATATATATTGTAGAACCTTAAAGTTGGGTTGGGCTTATAGATTAGAAAAGAAGGATTTATGAACATATGATAAGTATAACTTTATTTTTGAAAAATTTCCATAGGAAGTTATAATTAATTCTCCTTGATATTTGTAATCTCTTATGAGAAAATTGCTAACTTTGACATATATTTCTCTATTTTTTGTAACTTCTTATGGTAATCTCCATGATATTTGTTACCAAGAAACACTTGGAAACTATAGCTCAAATTTCTAATAACTTCCTATGGAAGTTATAACCTCTAGGGTGGTTATAAATTAATATTTCCAAATATTAGTAGTACCCTTAACATTTCATGATTATTGTAACTACCCTAAAGTCACTATAAAAGGGCCTTCAAAGGTAGAGTGGGGGAATATTGGGAGAAGTAACTTTGAAGAATTCTTGTGAAGAATGGCTTGCTAGAGGCATCAATTAAGGTTCTTTTTTTTAATCCTATGAGTTTATTTCTTCCCATTTTGTTTTAGTTACTAAGCTAATAGTTTTGATAGTATCATGCTTGGCATTTAATTTTTGGATTTTTCTAGGCTATCGTTATAGCTCTATTTTTTCATAATATTAGACTTCTATTAAGGTTTGCCATAAAAGATCTTATGTTGTTAAAAAGCCTCTAGAGAAATTTAATAGTAATTTCTAAATGAAATTGCCTATTTTGAGCATAAAGAATCTATGAAAATCTTTGGTATTTTAAGACAACTAAAATAGCTTCATTATTTTAAAGAGTATTGCCTTGCTATTTCAATCTTGAAATTGTCAAATTTTTGTAAAGGCTCTGTTGAATGAAACTCTTGAAAACTATTAACTAGCCAAAATGGAGACTTGTACTTTGTTTTTTACATAACATTTTTGGCACTATGATAAGATTATCTTTTATGAAATTGCTTGTTGAGCTTAGAGGGTTTGGACAATTTGTAGTTAGATTGAACTGGAATAACTTTATTGCAAAGTGTTTCCCCATGTCAATTTATCTTGCTTAAATATTTGAGATTTCACATAAGAATGATTTCTTTTCTTTCTCTTTCTATGTCCATTGAATCTCACTCTATTCCTAGTTTTCTCGTGGAACTTTCTCTCTAGGAGAAATTTGAGGTTTGGTAGAATTATGCTTGAATGTTTTTGCAAAATTTTATTTGTTAACGTACTATAGGTACTATATAGACTAAGTGATTGGACAGAATAGGAACCTTCAAAAACTTATGGTATTTAATAAAGCTAGCTAAATTTATTTTATGATTTCTAATTAAAATTCCATACTCAATCATTTTGACATGTACAACAACAAACACATAGTCACAATTTGTTCATTTCATAACTACTGAGTCTATTTGGAGGTATTTGAGCCTTGGTGCTTCTAGAGACTAACAAGCACCTAAACCCTATTTGAAGAACACCTTTGTTTTCCATGACCCCAAAGGTCATGAGACTTGAAGGCCCCCACATTGGAAATCTAGTCATAAATGGTCACTAATAGAAATCATACCTTTCTTCAATTTTCACTATTGGATGTTCATCAATAAGTGCCATACAAATGAGATGTGACCTTATGGAGGTGTCTTCTATTTCTTATTCACTTTTTTCATCATCCCAACTAGCGTAAATATTTTTCTTTTTTGTTTTAGCTTTGGATTGGTCCTTCTTTTAAAACTTGCAAATACTTGGGCATTTGGAGGCCACATGGCCTCTACCACCACATATCCAATATACTATACATGATGCATTAGGATTAGAATTTTTAAAATTATTACCTATTTTCTTACCTTTGATTCTAGATTGGTTGAAGCTCTTTCCTTTTTGTGCTAGTAATCTTTGAACTCTTCTTGACAAGAGAGCTAATTCATTATCACTATTTGCATTATGTTTAGATTGATGCTTCTCCTTTGATGAGCTTTTTAGGGAAATATGGTTTTCTTTGATTTCACCTTCACTTATGAGATTCATCTCATAAGTAATACATGCACTTTGAAGCTCTTTGAAGTTTTGGAATATCAAATCCCTAATCTCTTCCATATCTATAACTTTTGGTCTAAACTGAGACTACAAAGTTGTAATCATTTTAATAATGACATGGCTTTTAGGTGAGTAATTTTCCATTCCTTAGATAGCTACCACTAAATGATTAGCTTTAGAAAAATAATCCTTGATTTTTTCTTCTCTCATTTTAAGTTTATGATACTCACTTTGTAATATAAGAAGCTCAGATTGCTTGACAACAGATGTACCTTCATAGATAGCTTCTAGAGTTTTCCAAATTTATTTCATGGTTTTGTACCTAGATACTCTATTGAATTTAAATTTACTTAAGGCATAATAAAGAAAATTTATTTTTTAATCAAACATAAACTTACCTTTTTCACCCTACATCCATTTTCTTCTTACCTTTGTATCTCTTGTGGTACTATTGATGGGTGGCATGTATCCATTTAGGATGGATTCCTAGACTTTAAAGTCCATGAATTTAAAAAATCCTTGCATTCTAGTCTTCTAGTACATAAAGTTGATCCCATAAAAAATTAGTGACTTGGTGTATGATGTCCCTTCCATTGTTTACTCTTAAGACATTAAGCTCAAAAATTAAGAGTAGCAAGCTTTGATACCACTTGAGGATTGAGAAATTACAAGGGGGGTTGAATAAGTTCCCTAATTCAAATAATCAAGACAACCAAAATCACACTCAAATTTACATGATTTTCCAACTTGAGTACTTCCACACTTGGATGTTAAATTTCTTGCATACCTCTAGAATTTTTTCCTTTAAAATGTGGTTTAAAGGACATTACAACCTTTAGAAAGTTTGAGCTTCATAGACAGTGTTTTCACATAGGAAACACACTCACAATTGCAAGGTCCCTACAAGATCAAAATGTGGTTTCAAGGATCCCACAACCTTTACAATGACATGAGCTTTGTATGGAGTGTTTTATCTCAAGAAACAGACTCAACCCTACAAGGTCTTAACAAGCTCAATAGATGCCTTCCCACAAGAAGCACATTAATCCCATAGGCCTTACAAAGGAAGAAAAAGAATCAAGGAGAGAATGTAACTATACTTTACAAATTCCTTGCACTTAGGATAACATAAATAAATTCACAAATGATGGAGAAATGAGGAAAAAAATAATTTGCAAGATGTATTCAATGAAGGAATATTCATATGAACATTGCTTGTCCTTTTCACTAAGATAATGTTGCTTTTATAGCCTATATCCTTGTCACATAACTATTGAGATTCATGAAACAACTAGGAAATGGCTACTTGGAATGTTTAATTTAGGCTTAATACATATCTTTGAATTTTTGTCTCTAATAGGTGGGACGTCCCACTACAAATTGAAATGTCCTAGTTGGGATATATCAACAAACATAGGGATGTTTACTATTTTTGTGGGATGTTTGGTCTTAGAATGAGCCTTCACCTGTGTGATGTTTAATGATCTTTTAGAACATCTCATAAGATACTAGAATACCTTTTTTCTTGAATTTGTGCATCCTTGTTTTATGGTTAATACTTTTTCATCCCAGATTGACAACTCAACTCTCATCTTGGTCTAAACTTTCTCTTTGTCTTGATCTCCTCTTGATACCATCTAAGCTCTTGTCTTGATCATTTCTTGACGACATCTAGGTTCTTGTTCCAATCTTCATGATCTTGTTTTTCTCTTTTATTGATCTTAGTGAATCCTTATCTTGTTCATTCTTAGTCCTACAAGATCTTACAAGCACATTTTCCACATTTTCCATATTCCAATGTTTTGATATACCAAAAGGTCAACAAAAATGACTGGATTTTTTTCCAGTGAGAAGATAACAAAACATATCAATGTACTACTAATTCTCATAATACATATTAATAGAATTGAATAAGTTATTAGAAGATTGTATGATGGATGTTAAGAAAATAAATTACACAAGTTGATCTTGTATGGAAAATGGATCATCATGGATTACAAATGTTGTCAACGTGTTAGCTAGCATCACTTTAGAGCATGAAGTATGACTCACAGTATAAGAAGAAAAGAAAACAATAAGTTCCTTAGCCAATTTTATATAGAAATATGTGAAGAGATTTATAGTCATATTCACCATTAACTTGATTTATGATGAGTTGAGAGATAACATAAATAGTAATTATTTTAACTTGGCTTTGTAAACTAGCAAGAGATCATGTATTAGGACCTCATATTTCACTATGTTGTTAGTGGATGAAAAATCAAGTTTATAAGTCTTGTAAAGGAGTTGTTTAGTAGGAAGAATAAGAATTTAGGTTGCACTAGACCTTAAGGATGTATATTCTCTATCAAAATAAAAGACAATGTCTAAATTTTGCATGTCAGCATATATGCTATGAACAACATTAGTTGGCTTAAAAAAGAAGATGAGATCAACTATGACTTGATCATTGATGGAGTGTTGAGATAGAAAATAAAGGTTAAACTCAATGAGAGAATTTTTTTAGCAAGCTAAACAATGGTTAGTAGAAGGGTTCTTAGCAATAATGTTAATAATATTATCTTTGTAGATAACAAATACCTTAGCACTTATAAGGTAATTCCTCAACTTCTTGACAGAAGACAAGACTTAGACATGATGTTTTGATATTAAAATACCTAGTCTTACTCTAAGAAAGGGTAAGATATTTAATATATGAAAAGATCAATTCTATCTTCTCATATTTCAAATTGCATGGTAGATATGAAATTATTAAAATTGGAAAGATGGGGATAAAAAGATTGATCAAATTATGGAGGATGTAAAATGAGAATAGTAGTAAAAAATTATTTAATAGAGTTAAATGCCTTTTGATCCTCCTCATCCTAGATGAAAGAGGTATATTTTTGGGACAAATGGCTTAAGGGATGAAGATGATTAGTAAGGTTGGAAATGAAACAACAAATCAATTGAAAATAACCTTATAAAATACACATATCTCGAATGCTTCTAGCTAGTGAAAGAACTAGAATAGCTTTAACCTTATTAAGGGTAATTGATATATCATCCTAAGATACCAAGTATCCTAACATCTTACCTGTAAGGGCTCCAAAGTTGCACTTCTTAGGATTAAGATGTAGGTTAAACATATCATAGTGAGTTAGAACTTGATCTAGGTCAAAAGCATGATTAGTTGCTTAGGAAAATTTTATGGTCAAATCATCAACATATTCATTGATTATTTTGAATATCATGTCATTAAAAATAAAATTCATATCTTCTTAATAGGTAGCTCTAGAATTCTTCCAAAGGGAATTTTGGTGTAGCAAAATGTTCTTCAAGGAATCATGAAAGCGGTATATTGCTAGTGCTCTAGATTTATCTATTTTTGATTATAGAGAACCCATTCATAAAGTGTTCTACCACTTTTACTTCTATCCTTTATGAATAGGTTCTCTACCACTTTTAGCTTGCTAATAAAAAAGAAAATGAAAAATAAGTAAAGGCATGATTCAGTATTAATGTAATCTTTTAATGTTGGTCTAGGCATTAGTAGATGTCCACCACTTATAAAAAGTGGAAAATAAAAGAGATTATTTTTTTTAAAGTTCATGCATCTAATTTTATTGTATTAACAATAAATGTTTAACTAGTTGTATAAGAAGGATAAGAAAAATGTGTTTTCTTGGGAGTAGGTATGTTAAGTTCTCCAAATCTTAAGCCAAAAAATTTGATATCATGGATAGAAAAATCATTTAGGTTCATCAGGTCTTTGGTATTAATAGAGTCCTTAGATGAAGAGGTAACTATAGAATTTCCTATAGGTTCAACTTTAATATTAGTGGGTTCATTGCTAAGTTTAGGAGGTTATGCTTGATGATCTAGATGAGAAATACTTGGAATTTTTGGATAAGATAAAATGATTATTTGTGGTCTTAGAAGAATAAATGAATTTCCTAATGTATAGGAGATAATACTGCATAATCTTGATATAGCCAAGGGCATCATAGTATTCCATTTACATTAGGACATTTATGTATGACCATGAAAAAAACTTCAAATTATACAAAATCACCTACTATGAATGACAACCTAATGGAACCTATAATTTCTACTTGTGTACCATTAAAGGAAATATGATTAGTATGAGTTTTACTAAATATTTCTTAATTATTAAGAATAAGATATTTTATTATATTCTATGTGATCATGTTAGACCTAGCACCATCATCAACCTATATTAGTATGATTGAAGTATTAGGTGAAACTTTGATAGTAATGTAGAGTGGTAGCTAAAAAATATCTTTGGTCTTTAAATTGGTCTTGATATTCTCATCAAAAAAGTTTAAGAATAACTAATTTATAATAAGGAACTTAAATGAAGGATGATGTAGCCTCTATCTAAGTTGGAATGTCACTTGGGACCATAATTCTGTTAAGAACATCATATAAAGCATCATGATGCTCTATAGAGGTTGTTATAATATTAGATAAGGATAGGCTAGTATCTTTTGAATGGAAAATAGTAGTAATTTTCTATAACACTTTATTATCTATTGAATGAGTTGATCATGGAGCAAGTACTACTATAAATAGTTGTATGGGATTAGATGAAGATGGAAAATCATGTGAAAAAATAGATTCTTAATGTTGCTAGAAGAAAAAATTCTTTGACATTTTGAAACATTTCTTAGATGCATCAGTAACCTTGCCTTTCTATTTTCTTGATTGTGACTCATTAATCTGTTAGGTATGGCTAAGAATTCTTACTTGAGGTGATGAGAATGTGTGATTAGATGTTGGTGTAGGAACATCTCTTCTAATTCCATTGTTCTCTCTCCTACCTATGGTTGTTTTAGATTTTAGGCTCTATATAGATACCTTGGAGATCAAGAAAACATCTTGTCTAGGAGCTGGAACTTCACTAGAGACATCTAAAACATGTAAGAGATGTTTCTAGTAAGAGTTGAGTCTTTATAAGATATATCTCTCATTAAATAGGAGACATATCAAAATTTCTCAAGATGTCTAAGAGAAGATGTTTTCCAATTTGCTAGGACATCTCAAGTGAGATGTCTCTACTAGGAGGAGATGTCTCATTCATGAATGAGATGTCACCCACACTTAGGAGATGTCTCTCCTAAAAGTTGTATTTTGATAGGAGATGACCCAAGAAGACTAGAGATGACCCACATGACCATTGAAACTTCTCGAATTTCTATTCTAATTTGGGAAATAGTAGGAGAAGGTGAAAAAAGATGGAAATGACATGGGGTCTTAAAGTTGAGCTTGACAAAGGTTTTTCTAGGATTTTTATCTTACTTGGTTAATAAATATAAATTGTGTTTCATGCTCATACCATAAAGAGATGTGAGTGAGATATCATGAGATGTTAAGATAGAACATGTGAAGAGTACATAAGTGTGTTTGTAGCTCTTGGTCAATTGAATGAGCATTGGCTTGGTGTTTCTTATGTCTTGTAAGTTGATATCTTAGTCCTAGATTGTGAGAGAGACTTTCTTGGTTGTGTCTTGCATTAAGAACAATCATTATGTGATTGTAGAACCTCATGTTATGAAACATTATTTAAGTATGATAGAGGTTATGTTTTTGTGTTTTGTGGGTTGCTGAACCCTATTATAATTCTTTTGAAATAATTGAAGATAGCTAGTTTTCTTATTTTCTAGCATATCATTTGGCTTATCATAATATCTAGTTTTAGTATTTGGAAGGTGATTTTAATATTGTAGTGAACATGCTCTAGATGCATGGGATGTAATGATTGAATGGATGTTTCGAGGTTTAGAATAGTATGACACAAGATGGGTAGGTTGTGTAACAAGATGAGATATAATAGGATTTGGATTACTTGGAATGACATTAATATGATAAGAATATGGAGAAGGCTAACTTAAATTTGATGAAGTAGTGTTGTAGTTTGACCAATAAATTACTTAATGCTTTTGGAACTATGATGAAGGCTATTAATGATGCTCATATTTTGACCAAAGAATGACATATGGCTTGTTATGTGGGAAGTTGCAAGTTTTTTATTCTAGCTTAAAAGTTGAAATAGTATTTCTAGGTTCCAAGGGATTTTGAAATACTTCTAACTACTAATTATTCAGATGTATAATGGATGTGTTATTTTTCACTACTATTTTACCCTTATTTATGAGATCTTAAATGTCATTCTTCATTTTTCTGTAATTATATGTATCATGATTAGCAGTCTCATGATAATAATTGTACTTTTTTTAATCATACTACTTAGGTACCTTAGGGTCATATTCTTTTCTCTAAGAAGGATCCATTTCAATAACCCAAATATGGTGATAATGTGCTCTTTCCTAATTAGCAACTTGTTTACTCTTAAGGTGTCCATCCTTAAGAAGATTATTAAGAAGGAGAGAATACCTCATGGGAATCTTAATGTATTTATCTATGTTTTTTTTAAGGTCTACATTTTTGAGTTGAAGAAGAAGTAGTTGATAGAGCATTACTTTAAGAAAAAGAAGAAACAACTTGAGATGTTGGTTATTCTTTCTCTTGTTTCATAGCCTTGTTGGGTTTTTTTATGAATTGACAAGAATTTATAGTCACCACATTTTATGATAGCTTCTTAAATATGTTTGGTAGCTAGACAAGAATTATGTAGAGAATGAGAGTAGAATAAGATATCCGCTTTTGAATATAGTCAATAACTAAATTTTGAAAATGTCATATAAGTGACATTTCTTTAAATAATAGGGTAATTTAGTTTACATTGTTATCCATTGAGAAATGAACTTATCAATGGGTTTATTTTGAGTCTATTTGATAGCTACAAAGGATATGACACTCATACTTTGAGGAACACTAAAGTTAAAGTAGTTAATACAAGTTATCAACAGTTGTTCCAGAGAGGTAATAAAACCATGATGCAAGGATACATACCATTACAGAGCTTGTTTAGAGAGAGAGTTAGAGAAACATATTAGCATGATATTAAGATAAGGGGTAAGAGGCATGCATTCATTTCTAAATGTGAGTACATGATTCATAGGATCACCTATTTTATCATTGTACTTTGTAAAGGATGTTAGTAAAATCCCCCTAGGTAGAACTGGCATGGAAATGGTAGATCTCATAGGATTAGAAATTAATCCAAGGAAATAAAAGAACCTCTTTACATGACCAATTTAATGGTACATGATTAGAAGTCATAGGTTCTTATAGGTTATCATTCAAAGTAGGAAATTTTATATAATCTAAAGCTCTCTTTATGATCATACATGAGGGTCCTAGTGTGAATGAAATAGCAAGATGTCCTTGGATAGCTGAACATCATGTAGTATAATCTTCTATACATTAAGAGATACACATTCTCATTCATATCCATGATATAGTCATCTTAGCTAAAAAAATTCCAAGTATTTCTTATTTATATCAAGAAGCTTGGCCATATTAGCTTAGTGGTAAACTAGCTGATACTAAAGTAGAAGTTTTAGGTAAGAATACAATCACTTTTTTCTCCTAAAAATTCTACCATTACCATAAAATTGATAGATTTAAGTGATGATTTTGTCTCTAATGTTAAGTTTGTTGATCTAGGCTTTGAAGAATTTAACATATTCTTATGTAAAAAGAAGGATTCCTCTTGTCCTTCTCATGCAACTACTCAAAAATTCATTGCTAATATAATAACATTGGATGGTTAAGCTTTGAAATTCTAATCTCACCTTGTTTTGCCACTTCTAAGTGGTGGACATCTACTAGTACTTGTTTGGAATATTTTTTTTCTTTTTTACCATTTGCTATTATCAAATAATGATAAATAGTGGATGGATCAACATTAATACTCAACATAATTTTCATGATTATCATAATGTTGAATGATGGTTTCCAAAAAATGAACTTATGACATGCCATAATTTTTGATGTTGTACATTATTTACACTCTAGCTTTCTTGTGTTAAATATTGCTTTTTTTTTTACCTCTTTTTCTTGAGTGATGGACATCTACTAATTCCTATTATGAATATTTAAGTTCTATGTCAAGGCTTTATTATAATATTTTATTAGTTACTTATTATTAGTAGACAATGTTAAAGCCATAAGTGAATAATTAATTTTAGCATATCATGTCAATTTAATAATTGTCATAACACAAATATGGTTAACATGAAATGACATGAAAATAATAATCTTTATTTCCATGAACAAATATTTATAATTTTTGCATGTCAAAACATTTGATATAACACTTTATTTCTTAAAACATTGGTTACACTTGACGTTTCACAAAGAATTTCTTCAATATCAAACACAAGTGATGCACGAAAAAGTTAACATTTAAACATCAAAAGTATCTTTAATCCTTTCTAGTAGTTTTCTTCTCTTCTTCCTCATGAATTTGCATAGGGGTGGATTCTCTTACTAGTTTTTGAATACTTTCTCTTGGGTCTACATAGAAAATCAAAGCAAATAGGTTGTTAGTTTTGCTTTTTCATATCAATAAAATAAAATAAAATAACTACCTATGGTTTTGATAGCTATCTTGCATCTCTTTATATATCTATAGTATTCTTTGATACCTATCCTCAATCTCTTTATATATCTCTAGTATTATTTCTTCTATCTCCTGTAAGTTCAGGTTGATTATATCTAATGTATCAAAATCTAAACTTGGAATGTTTGATAGAATACTAGCCTATTCCTCTTGATAATTTTGTAATTCCTCTGGGGTAATATCATCATCATCCCCCTCCTTTTAATGCTCCTCCTATGAGTCTTTCTACTATTCTTCTAGTGTGGTAATTACCACACTATTAGCAAAATCCTCAAATAGTTCTTCTAGTTTAGTCTATTTAATAAACAAAATCCTTATCATTTAATTGACTTACCTATACTAGGCCATAAAGGTGTATAAAAGACTCTTTGGCTTAGTTCTCTTCTTTCCAAAGACCTTTAGGAAGCTATCTTAGCAATCTTGCAAAATAATTCAATTACGTTTATTTGAGGATACAACGATATGGCCAATCTAGCCCAAAGTTGGCACAACATGATATTATTTTGGAAGAAGATTCTAAACCTATCAAACAAAAGGTTAGAAGAATTCATCTTGCTATAGCCCTTGCTATAAAATAATAGATCACTAAAATCTACAATGTTGGATTCATTTGTCCTATTGACTATTCTAAGTGGGTTTCTAACATGGTTATAGTTTCCAAGGAGAATAGTAACATTTGTATATGCATTGACTTTTGAGATCTTAATAAGGTCACTCTTAAGTATGAACATTCTTTATGGATGAGTTTTGTAATTACAACCATAACTCATAGACTCCATAGCTGGTCATGCTCTTTTATCCTTTATGGATGGATATTTTTTGGTTATAACCAAATCTAGATAAATTTAGAACATTAGCAATATATCACATTCATGACTCCATAGGGAACATTTTATTATACTAAAATTCCCTATGGACTTAATAATGTTGCAGGTACTTATCAAAGGGCCATGACTTTCATATTCAATGACATGATGTTCAAAATAGTTAATGAATATGTTGAAGATTTGACCATTAAATCTACAATGGTAATTAAGCATGCTTCTAAATTAGGCCAAGTTATAACTCATTGTAACAAGTTTAACCTATGTCTTAATCCCAAGAAATGCATTTTTGGAGTCATCATAGGTAAGATGTTAGGTTATCTTGTATCTCAAGATGATAGTAGCTATTGACCTTGATAAAGTTAAGGCTATTCTAAATCTTGAACAAGCTAGAGATATTCAAGATATTCATATTCTACAAAGTCATCTTCAATCAATTTTTCATTTTAGTTTTAGTCTCATAGATCATCTACATACTTTAACTCATTTTCTTTGTAAATCTACCTCTTTCATCTAGGATGGGGAGTGTTAAAAGGGCTTTGATTCCATCAATGAAGGTTTTACTACTCATCCCATTTTACATCCTTCATAATTCAACCAATATTTTTACCTCTATCTTTTCACATCTAACCATTCTATATCTACTATGCTCTCTCAAAGGTAAGAAGATGAAGCTAATCTTCCCATATATTACATATCGCATCATTTCTTAGATTGTGGGACTAGATACTTTGACATTGAGAAATCTTTCTAAGTCTTTTCTTCACTTTCAAGAAGTCAAGGTATTATCTTCTTAATGTTAAGGTATTTTTTATTTGAAAAGATAATATACTTAAAGTCATTGCTAATAATTCCTCCAACAATCATTGCTTAGCTTGTTAGAAGAATTTTATTATTGAGTTTGACCTTTGTTTCTTATCTTAACATTCTATTAAAGGTCAAGAAATAGTTGATCTTATCTATTCTTCTAAAATAACTAAAGTTGTTCATAACTTAGATATCAATGCAAAGAATTTGAATGTTGTACTTTATTCTGATGGAGCACAAACTTTCTTTGGATCTAGTGTAACTCATGTTCTTATTCTTTCTATAAAATAGGTTCTTTATTAGGATTACAAGATTGAATTTTTATGCACCAATAACATAGCTAAATGGAAGGCTGTAATATGAGGTCTCTTGCTGGTTTTGCAAAATCTAGTTAAGAAATTACTCTTTATGGTGACTCTTATCTCATCATAAATCAGGTTAATGGTGATTATGATTACAAGGCTCCTGATATCTAGAAATGGAAAAGGAACTAATTCTTTTCTTTTCTAGTCATATCTTGAGTCACATCCCACACTATGAAAATATGCTAGTTAATGTCTTAACAACATTTACTATTCATTGTGATCCTTCAACTATGTAATATCAACTAATATAGTCAGTGTGTTTAATAGTCATTACATAATCTTCGAATTTATTAATTAGTGTTATGAACATGAATGATAATAATTAGTAATATTCTACTCTTCTTCATTAACTCAATATATGGGGAACTCCTAATCATCTCACACCTACTCAAAAAGATGCTTTGTGTAAGCATAGTCAATAATTTTTTTTAGTGAATCCAAATATTTTATGTCAAGTTTCTTCTATAACATTTTTCCACACTATCTTAGTCCTCTAGTATCTAAGATAGTCCTTGATTAGATTTACTTAGTGTTGGCGACCGTTTGGGACACGACCACCAACAAGTGTCCTCGAACAGGATTTAGGTGCCTGCTGGTCTTTGACAACACCAAGGCCTAGATACCTCCAAATAAACTCAGTAGTTAATGTGAGTATGTGTGTGTGCTGTTGTGGTGTGCGGTTGTGAAAAATGAAACGATTGCGTTATGTGTAAACTATAGATGACTTTTCTTAAAGAGATTCAGCCAACTTTGCCAAGTACTGTGAGTTATTGAGAGTTCCTATTTTGTTTAATTGCCTAGTCTACGCGGTCCTTATAATACCTACTTGTAATAAATAAAATTTTGCAAAAACATTTGAGCACAACTCTGCAAATCTACTCCTAATTTTCCCCAGAGAAAGAGATAGTTCCACAAGAAAACTAGAAATAGAGCAAGATTCGATGGAAATAGATAGAAAAGAAA
>MNCI01035213.1:82344-159151 GCA_015680685.1 Gnetum montanum
TTTTTGCAAAATTTTATTTGTTACAAGTAGGTATTATAAGGACCGCGTAGACTAGGCAATTGAACAAAATAGGAACTCTCAACAACTCACAGTACTTGGCAAAGTTGGCTGAATCTCTTTAAGATAAGTCATCTATAGTTCACATATAACGCAATCGTTTCATTTTTCACAACCGCACGCCGCAACAGCACACACACATACTCACATTAACTACTGAGTTTATTTGGAGGTATCTGGGCCTTGGTGTTGCCAGAGACCAGCAGGGACCTAAATCCTGTTCGAGGACACTCATTGGCGGTCGCGTCCCAAACGGTTGCCAACAATATGCATTAGAAAAATTTAACTTTATTCCTAAAATTCTCCAAAGGAACCTCCAAAAGTAACTTGTGAATTTGGATTCTATGTTACTAAAACACCCCCAAAATAAGATTCATCTTATATCTCATAGCCAAAATTCTTTGTAATTTGGTGGGAAAATAAGGTACAAGTGACTTATTTTCCAAAAAATTTAGTGTTATGGTCACATGTTACTAAAATTTAAGACCTCATGCATCATAGCTTACAAAATTTGGAAATTCCATGTTTGCTAGATTATGGAAGCTAAGAATGCTTCAAAAGCTACAAAATTTGATACCTTAGCCTTGTACATTGGGTATTCAAGTTTTGTATGCTAGACAACCTACAAAGATAGTGTACAAGATTTGGGTTTAAATCTTGTACACTGGACATGGAAATTCTATATGTTGGGCAGCGTATATAGGTAGTGTATGGAGAGCAAAGAATTAGATAAAATTATTCATATGTTTCATGTAATTATTCTAGATACAATAGAGGTGCCAAAAATCTATAATCAATCATGATAGAATTAACTAGTAACAAGACAAGGACCCAAGGCCTATTTTCATTACAAGGACTTTTGGGCATTTTGCATCTACATTGAATCTAAGAATTTCAAGTAGTGCAAACACTTAAGAGTCCACTATGAACAACATCATTTTTCCATAGCATAGACCACTAGAGTAGACTAGTAAAGTTAAGGAGTAGATCCATAGAGATACATTGTAGAATTCACCTTGTGATTGTATCAAGGCCTAAAGATGTTATTTCATCCTTTTGATTTTCTAAAACCTATAATCTGTATCTTCTAAACATTTTCTTATAATATTTTATTTCATAGTATTAATATCAAATTATCCTTTTGTTTTATCATTTTTTGCCTATCATCCTATTATAGTCTTTTGTGCTATGTTTTAAAATTAAGACAATCATTCACATTCTTTTTTATTTCCTAGTAACAAACCCTCTAAGTCCTCATTCGGTTGACAAGACTATTTGAGGCACTCATAGATCCTTCTTAAGGATCATGGATCTATGGATTAAACTATTTCAATGGGTATTTTTGGCCCTTCAACACAAAGTTTTACATTGCTACAATTTTTTGGTGCTAGAAGAAGGACCTTTCCGTAACTTCTTTGTCTAACCCTATTGTAATTTTTACCTTCTAACTCTTATTCACAATAGCATGTTTCTGATATTTTAATCAGAAAATTTGTTTTTAGATTTTACCTAGTGCAACATGTATGCCACAACCAATTTTTGGCCAAAAAAACCCTTTTTTTGTCACTATTTGAAGTGTAGTTTGCAGTGTAGTTTCTCTTCCTTGTAACCAGCAACTTTGAAAAATTTATCTTTTATTATTTTAGTTTTAGTGTGCAACATTCCTACCCACCATATGCTAGAGAAAACTTCTAAAATAATAAAAATATTTTTTAATTTTATAGTTATGATTGTAGTGCATACACTAGAACCTCTTCCTAATTTTTCAATGTTAGCAAAACTTAGGAAAGTTTAATTTCTCATTGTAATAGCAACCTTCATACACTAAAGCTTTCATATGTTGTGTTAGCTAAAGCTTTTGTATGCTATGTATGCTAAAGCTTTCATATGCTGGGTAGTTAACGCTTTGTATGCTATAACTTTCATTTGCTATGTGTACATTAAAGCTTTTATTTTCTTCATATGCTAAAGCTTTAGTATGCTATGTAGTTAAGGCTTTGTACACTGAAGCTTTCATTTACTTAGTATGCTAAAGCTTTAGTATGTTGTGTAGTTAAAGCTTTGTATGTCGAAGTTTTCATTTGCTACATACAGTAAAGCTCTAGTATGTTATATATGCTAAGGTTTTGTATGCTAAGACTATTTCATATGCAAGGATTACCTATATCATATGCTAGGATTACCTACATCAGACACTAGGATTATCTCATATGCTTAGCAGTCTCATATGCTAAGCCTTCTAGCTTATCGCTAAGTTTAACACTTTGTTGATACCTTTTCATCGATAAACCATATTACCACTTAGCCTCACCTACATGGCCTCTAACTAGGATGGAGCTTGCGTCCATAACTCAAGAGACCTAGTGGTGATAGAGTGTATCAATCACTTAGGTAGAGGAAGAAGAACTTAGATTTTGTAGTTATAAATGAGGAATTCTATAACTTCTTTTGTGCAAAAATACATATAGGTTGGCCTCCTTATACTGTGCTCTAAGTTTAATGCTAAGCATCAATTTAAAATCATACAATGGGATGGTAAAGAATACATCCCCTCACCTTATGATAAAATCCCTTTGATGTAATACAACTAATAAATGTAGATGAGTGGAGTGAGGAGATTACTTTGAATAGGAATCAAGAGAAGCAAGATGAGTTTGAGGTGGAACAAGAGCCAGATACCTTTACAAGGAGTCTCTTCCAAAAATTGGCTTCCCAAGTAACTATTCCTTATTCTGCATCTCCTATGTCATTTGTGGAAAAAATTCCTTCATCTTCTCCTTCTCCTATCCATCCCACCATGTTCTGGTTAGTGCCTATAGTTTCTATCCACCAAGCTCAAATTTTCTCCAAACCTACCTCCCTATTTTCATTGTTACCCTTTGCTACACAACCTTACTTTGCATGATCATCACCTGTGGTGTATAATACATTCCATCCTTTCTAAATCCTAGTGGATCCTTTCATGGGACCCTAGGCTATGCAAGCCTCTCATACCCCCTTCACCCCCTTTATTTCTCTAGTTCCAACATAGACATCCTTCTTGTTGTTTAACCCTCTTGCCACCATGATTACCAAGCCTTGTCCATCATTACCATTGCCCATTGCACAATCCCAAGCCTTCCAACTCTTTTCATAGCCATCTATAGAAATTCCACAATCCATGGGGATGCCCCAAGGTTTGGATCAAGCCTTCCAAATGATCCAAGACCTCACCAAAGAGTTATGAAAGCTCAAAGCCTCTACTACTTTGATGGTTAAGATAATGGACTTCTACAAAGATGATTCCATTAGTCCTACCATCCCCCAAATAACTCATCCCATGGCCATGAACATTCCCTAATTCACCAAATACAATGATGAGGGTGATCCCAACTCACATCTTCTTACCTTCCATTCTGAGTGCTTGTTGTTACAAGCTTGGCCCTACACTATTATGTGCATCTTCCCTATGTCACTCACTATAAAAGCCTTGCATTAGTACCATGAATTATCTAGGGGTTCTATTTCCTTCCTTGAATACCTCATAAACCAATTTTTCAACCACTTCAGATACATCTTGAAGCTTGATACAACATTGAACCAACTTATGAAGGTAAATCAAGGGTCACTTGAACTAGTACAAAGCTTCATTCAGATATGGAATGCAACACTCAAAAAAATCCCCAAGGCCATCTCTAAAACTCACCTCTTAACCATATTCAAGGAAGTGGTCAATGAATTTATCAGGTTAAAACTATATTACTTAGAATCTTAGTCATTGGGCCAAGCCTTTTCACAAATCAAGAACATAGAAGAAGTCGCTAAAGCTAGCAATGATTTGGCCTACATGGCCTATAAAAACCAACACACAAGAAGGGATAGAGATAGAACTAAGTAAGAGAAAGCTATGGCTAAAGTATCCAAGGATACAAAGTAAGTAGAAAGGTAGTGATCACCACCATGCAACACATCTTCTGACACATCATAACCATCCACTTCCTACACTCCCAATCAACTAAGAACTTTTGATAGAAGGATAGGGTTATTTATGCTAGGTTACTAATGAATCCCTCTAAGATTTTAGAAAAATTGCTTAAAGACCAATGCATACAACATAAGCAACTATATAAAGAAGCTTGTAAGAGGAAAAATCATCTTTGTGACATAGCCAGAGATCCAACAATAGTGACCAAAGATGATCCCAAGACACCAAAGTACTTTAGATTGGATAGGTTTTACCATTATTATTAAATAATTGATCATGATACCAATTTTTTCCTAGAATTGAAAGATGACATCCGAAAGATGATTGACCATGGGGATTTAGTTTTGAACAAGGCTAACTCACCAAAAACTAATAACTCTTACACTGTAGCCTCATTCACGATAATCAAATAGTCTAACCCTCCTAGGGAACCACTCATTTTCAAGGTGTTACTTGAACCTCAAAACATAAAGCCTAAATCTCACTTCATCATTAGGTACCACCACCTATAGCTCCTAAGAAGTCCTTCATTATACATGTTCCACCTTTAGTGGCATCAACTTCATAACCCAACCCACATGTTACCAACCCTCCTAAAGAACCATTTATTATTAGGGTTCCTTAAACTTCAATAAGTGAACCCATAATAAACTAAGATCAAGGTTTTCCTATAGTGGCCAATAATTCAAGAGTTAACATTAGACCATCACCACAAAGGTAACAAAAACAACCTATTGCCAAACCAACAAATAAGCCCACTAAAGGTAGCCAACAAAAATAGGCTTGCAAATAAGTTGACCCATCAAGACATACATCAAGATTAGATACACCCATAGATAGGGGGTCCAAGAAACATACCTTAAAACATGATCCAAAAATTATAGGAAGGATGGGCGAGATCAAAACCACCAAGGCTAAAACATCACATGCCATGGAAAAGAATTTCCTTGCAATGATGAAACAAGCCAAATAGTTTTTCAAGCAAAAGAACATGTCGTTCAACCTATACAACTTAGTCATAACTTCTTATACTCATAGGGATGCACTATCACAAGTGTTAACTTCTATTATTGTGAGAGGAGACATTCTTGCCAACAAGGAGTCTATCCAATCTATCACTGAGCAAGCTTAACTTAGGGAAAATTGGTGTCAACACATGCTTCACTTTTGTGATAGTGAGGTGAAGATGGACTCATAAAATAGAGAAGTTAGATCTACTCTTCTCTTGATTACTATATGTGTTGGCAAGTACAAGGTTCATCATGTTCATGTGGATGATGGGATAGAAGCTAATGTGATATCATACACTATCATTGAGAAACAAGCCTTAACTGAAAAAATTCAAGAAACCACCACCTCAACACTCAAGTTGTTTAACAATTTGTGGATAGTTGTACACGGTTCTATCTCCTTGTAATTCATAGCTAGAGAATAATTCCCACATCTGCTAACTTCCTACTGGTTAAAGAAACACCCGGTTTCAACTTGATCCTACAAAGATCATGGTTGGCTAAGCTTCATGTGGTCTTATCTCCTATATACTAGGAGATCCATTTACCATTCAAGGAAGAGGAAATTATGATTCATGGAGACAATGTATCAGTACCATCAATTAACTATGTCAATATTGACTAAAGTTTGGAGATGGAGTTTTAAGAGGAGACTACCAAAACTCAAGCTAGGGCTAGTACCAATAGAAAAAACAAATAAAAATAACAACAATGAGGATAAAATCACCAAAACTGCAACATTAGGAGATAAAAAAAACACCTACTAATTCTCATATTAAATGAGAAGTATGATGAGCATGGGATCATACAAAGAAAGCCTATTGATTTATCAAGGGTCAAGAAACAAGTGCATTGTAGATATATTATTCCTTCTTTTACTAATGGAAGTTTGTTTACCCTTGCAACCTTATGTCATGTTTCATTATTTATTTTACCCTTATATGCCCTTTAAATGATATCTCATACTGGGTAGGAAAGTATGGATCATGGCCTGCTAAGGCCTAAAAATGGCAACAACATAGTTTGGCAAGGCCTAAATTTGGTAAACCATGGCCTACCAAGGCCTAAAACTAGTAAAGCCATGGCCTACAAGGGCCTAAAACTAGTAAACCTAATAGCTTCTTCTTTCTTCCCCTTATACCAACATTGTGACTAGTCTACCCAATAGCATCATTTACAAGTCTTACTTACATGCTTATACATTGTTTTATCAATTTCACCATATATCCCTGTTGCATTTACGACTTATGTTCATATAAAAATATAAAGAATAGAGGAATATAGATATATGATGAAAAAAATTAAACATTTGTAGCCAAAGGTCCATAGTCATAGCCACAATTATATAGTATAAAAAAAATAGACAATACATAGTCTTTAAATTTATGAATATGGTGACTATCCACCAACCATGAAACTTAAGATTGCCATCCTGACATAATATTAACATTAAAATCTTCGATCAAACTAGGGGAAAGGAGGAGGAATGTTTTCAAGCTGATCACTATCATCACTAGGACCTATGAATAATAAGAACATGTAATCATTAGAGCATGGATTGACCTTGAAACTACACTAAAACACAAAAAATAATTTTTTGGAAACTACTAATCAAAGAAACAAAATAATCAAGCCATATATACAAAAGTGAAGACATGGAGATGTTCATGATGTGATGATGATAATTCTCATGGTTTAAAAGAATTTGACTATTTCTCCTTCCATGAGTAGTCCATATGATATTGTTGATAACTAGAGGACAAGTTTGCAAGGGGTGAAGAGACAAAAAACTATTATTTTGAGAATAAGAGGTGGTAGAGTTGGTGAGAATGCTATTACAACTCATATATATTGAAAAATATTTCTCTTGAAAAATTTCATGGATTAGCTAGAGGTGGTCCATGTACAAGGTTAAGATCAAAAACAAAACCCAATGATGAAATGGATGAAACTCATGAAGGTACTTTTCCTCAGCAAGAATCATTCAAGAATTTGTTAAAAAAAAAAAAACAAGGTTGTAAATATGGATATGCATTATTGTGACATGGGGGGTTGTAGCATGATTTTTGCTTTCAAGTAAGAGCTTCAATTACATAAGTGCAATCCACACATTTTTAAAGAATGTGGAAAAAATTTTCTTTTCAAATAAATACTATTACGTTATTCATGGAAGAGCTACAAAATGAGATTCAAATAGGCATGGGCAAAGAATTGAACATTATCATGTGCATACTAGGGAATGTTCATATGAAAGTAAGACAACAGGATGTGGTAAAACATTTAGACTTGTTTCAAATTATGGTTGCAATGGAAAGAATATTGGCAACTATTTTAATGTGAATAATTGTAGAGAAAAAATTCATTCTTTATTTCTTGGTTATATAAAGCTAAAAATGCATAGAAATTTGAATTAAGAACTAACTACCAATTAGTGTTTGATCTTTCACTATGAAAATACTCCAAGTCCTCGTTAGGTGCCAACTACATAAAATTTGTGTGGTTCATGGCACTATTGATGTCTTGGTAGATTAAAAACCATCTATTAAACATCAATAAATTTTAAATTTTAAAGCATGAACAACTGGAATATATACTATACCAATAGGCCTTTAAAAAAAGTTCTACAAGGCCATGACCTTGCAAGGGCAGCATAGACCCATTGGAGGCCACACAGGCTAAGGGTTGTGAAACCCCACAACTAGGGCTATCCCACCATTGCACACTTACCATAGCATACAAACGAGCATTTTTTAAAAATAATACTTTTCAAAATTTGTTTGGAAGCTAAGGGTACACATCCATAGCATACAAGCAGGTGTTTTTAAATAAAAACTTTCCAAAATTTATTTGGAAGCCAAGAGTACATTGCCATGGTGTACAAACAAGTGTTTTTTTAAAAAAATATTACTATTTTAATTTACAAGTTATGTATGCTATGGTAGTGTATAAAAGAGTGTACGCATAAAAATTACTATTTTAATCAACATGTTAAAAACCTAAGATATGTACACTATGGTAGTGTACTTAAGAGCATACTTGAAAACACATAAAAAATTACTATTGTAGTTTACATGCTAAAAATCCAAGTTTCATATGTGACCTACTAGACTCCATAAAAACATGAAAATAAAAATAGAACAAAAAGGGTTCTTTATTTTTCTTTCCATATGCTACATGTGAGAAAATTAGATACATTGAACTTGGACCTGAAATTGACCATGGCCTCTACATACTAGGCAATACTAATTTTTTTTATCTTACTAAACTAGTTTGATCATGAAAACCTATTAATTCAATAATTTAAAGCTTCTTTTCCTTAATTTGGATAATTTTTTTTCTGTTTTATTAAATTTTTTCCTATCTTAAATACAAAATGACTAAAATTTAAATAAATATTAAATTTAATTAATTAATACTATTTTGACCTTTCTTGCCTTATTTGACCTTGCTTAACCATGTTGCCATATTTTTATTTTTAACCTTATTTTACCTTGTTTTGACTTTATTTAACCTTATTTTGCTCCATTATTACAATATTTTACATCATTTAGCAAATTTATCATGCACATGCCACTTGATGTGCTTATGTTGACATGCATGATTAAGCTATGGAGATGAGGAAGTAATTTCAATAGCCTTTGAGCCTTAATGAACCCTTCTTGTAACTTGTTCGACTAAGTTGACATTTAATGTCTAAGCCTAGAGCCTAAAAGCCTTTGGTCATATAGCCTCAATTCTTTGGAATGTCTTAACTACCACTGACCTTAAAGTCAAAAACATCACAAAGGGTTCTTTGATCAGATTCCCCATTTTCTTCCATAATGATGAGGAGAAAATTCATGAAACCAAGTTCCTCACTAGAACCTAGCTTGCTTAAGATATCATCAAACCCTTGCATGGAAACATAAAAGTCTTCACATGATCTTAATTCCATCTAATGTTAACATGTTTGCTTTTAGTGTTATTGGCCTTTTTTTACAAGTTTGAACAAACAAATGATGTCGATAAATTCTATGCCCTACAACAAGTGAGCCTGCATGACATCTTATCTCTTCTTTATAGCATCTCAAGGAAATGAAAACTTTGTATAAATTTGTGAAATAAAATACAAATTTATTATGTTGTATCACTTATAACCTATGGTGGTCTATATTCTACTTATTATCTCATGTGGCCTTATGCAATCTCTTGTAATAACATATATTCTTTAACTTGTTTTTCTTGTCCTCTTAGAGTTGTGCTTACAAGATGAAGCCTAGATTCATTGTAAGGGTGCAATTGATTGCAATAGTGAGTTACCACATGATCTCGATGCACGAGATTCAATTAGCTTGTCCAACTATGCCAAGAGTGCTTATCTTACATCACTTTTGTTACCCTTCTAAGCTATAATTCCATAACTGAAGTAAAAAATTCTTTACTGTAATAATAGTGAAAATAAATGTTTGACATTCATGCACCATGACCATGTGACATCTTTTCCTGCATGCTCCATAGATCAAGTTCATTAAATGTAACACATCTCATTTAATGAGAGAGTGAAGCAAAATTCAGCATGCTCCACCAATCAAGTACACTACATGTAACACATTTTGTTTAGTGAGAAAAAATGTTACCTTTTTAATGAAGATTTCACTCAAGAAAAAGAGGAGAAAATGCCAAGAAATCCAAAGAAACCAATGAAGCCTAATGCAAAACAAATGTCTCCAAATAAAAAAAAAGGAAAGGACCTAATGGCTAAAGAAACCTAAGAATGAAGTGTTCATTCCTCCAAAACATTATTGAGTAACTGGTAGTTTGAGTACAAACCATGTAGACCTTTTCATCCAATTCACATGTTGCATACATTCCATTGCCATGATGTCAACATTTGGAATTACTTGTTAGCTCGTGTAACCATGCCCCTATAGTGATCGATCTCATCCCAAACTCTTGGCATCCCATCGTGACCTTATTTTACTATAGTGAGTACTCCTTGGTAGCATTGAATAGCTACTGAATCAAGTGTGGAGAGAAAGAATTGGTGATAAACCTATAGTAGTGTTTCTAATTCTTTGTTGATGTCTCTTGGGTCAATCCTCAAAACATCAACAAAGAGGGGCCAATCAAATACTCCCAAAGAAAATTCATGTTATAGCTCATAGCCAAAATTCTTTGTAATTTGGTGAAAAGATAAAGGTAGATACAATTGTCTTATTTTCCCAAAAATGTAGCATTATGGCTACATGCTACTAAAATTTAAGACCTCATGAATCCCAGATTATAGAGCCTAGTGAATCCATATATGATAGCTTATGAAAGCTAAGAATGCTTCAAAAGCTACAAAATTTGATATGTTATCCTCGCACACTAGGTATTCCAATTTCTTATGCTAGACATCCTATAAAGATATCATACAAGATTTGAATTTTAATCTTGTACATTAGGCATGGAAATTATATATGCTAGGCAACATACATAGAGCAAATAATTAGATAAAATTATTCATACACTACATGTAGGTATTCTAGGTATGACAAAAGGTGCCAGAATTCTATTAGTAGCCATGACAAAATTAACTAGCAACAAGACAAGGACCCAAGGCCTATTTAAATGAGAATATATTTCAATGCAAGGAATTTTGAATATTTTTCATCTACATCAAACTTGAAACTTTTAAGTAGTGTAGACATCCAAGAGTATACTATGACCATCCTCATTTTTCTATAGCGTAGACCACCAAAGTAGACATGGAAAGTTAAGAACCATATCCATATAGATACGTTATAGAATACACTCTATGATTGTATCAAGGCTTAAAGATGTTATTGGATCTTTTGGGGTTTCTAAAATCCATAATATGTATCTTCTAAACCTTTTCTTATAATATTTTATTTCATAGTATTAATATCAAATTTGTAGCGCTACCTTTGTTTTATCATTTGTTGCCTATTGTCTTGTTCTAGTCTTTCACACTGTGTTTTAAAATTAAGACGATCATTCACATTCTTCTTTTATCACTTGGTAATAGATCCTCTAAGTTCTCATTTGATTGGAAAGATCATTTGAGGTATTCACATATCCTTCTTGAGGCCCATGGATCTATGGGTTAAATTATTTTGATGGGGATCTTTGGTCCTGTAGCACCAAATTTTTCCATCGCTATAGATACTAATAGTACTTAAATAAATTTCATGTAACTTCACAACATTTTGGAAAAATAAATTTGCAACATGAGAAGTATCACTAACCTTCTTTCATGGAATGAGATGTGCTATCTTGAAGAAATTTTTAACATCAACAATAATTGCATTGTTCCCACTTTTGGATTTTGGAATACTGCTCACAAAATCCATAGACACACTTTTCCATGAATCCTTGGGAATTAGCAAAGGTATATAATGTCCATCCACTCCTTTATCTCATTTTAACTTTTGATACATCAAACACTACATAAATTTCTAAACTTCACTTACCATGATCCATGTTACCTACCATGCTACTACAATGCTTTTCAAACATAATCTTCTTTCTAAAATAATAGTTAGGAACACATATCTTTTCATTTTTAAATAATAATTCATCTTGGATATGATAGTCCCTCCAAAATCATCATCATGCTCTTATAGAAAAGCAAGGCCACTTGTGCCTTCCACATGAGGTACACTGAAATTAACCATATGCATTCTAGATAATGTATCACCCTCCACATTGGCTTTTCCACCTTTGTGCTTTAACACAAAATTAAAATCCTATAACTATAAAACCAACTTCATGTTCTTTGCATTGAACTTATTTTATGAGTTTAGAAATTGAAGTGCTTTGTGGATCATCATCAAAGTGAACTCCTTAAACAACAAGTAATTCCTCCAATTCTTGATTACTTGAAGAATAGTGTACAACTCCTTTTCATATACACTATATTTTTAACTTGACTCATTCAACATTTTTTAAAAAGAAAGCAATAGACCTACCTTCTTGTGAAAGTATCTCACCAATGGCAAGTCCACTTGCACCCACCTCCACCTAAAAAAGTTTCTAAAAATATAGAATTAGAAGCATCAATTTACTAGTAATCTGTGCTTTCAATAAGTTAAAGCTTCATTAGGTTTCATTATCCCACTTGAAATATTTATTTTTCTTCAACAAAGTAAACATAGGCCACAAAATACCACTAAAATTTTTGATAAAACATCTATAAAAACCTTCTAAATTAAGGAATGATCTTACCTCCTTAACATTCTTAGGAGTTAGCCAATTCCTAATAAACTTCACCTTGGTAGCTTCCTTCTGAATTTCATTTTTAGAAACTACATGTCCCAAATTTATGATTTTCCTCTTAAAGAAATGAACTTTTTTCTAATTGATCACCAGCTATATCTCCTCCAACTTAAGACACATCATCCTCAAGTGATCCAAGTGAACTTCCTCATTAGATCTATACACCAAAATATCATTAAAAAGGCAATATAGCATGTACTAATTAAGTCATTTAATACATCATGGATCAACCTCATGAATGTAGTAGATGTATTTGTGAGCCCAAAGAACATCATTAATCATTTAAACAATCCATTTGGTGTCTTGAAAGTTGTTGTCCACTCATCACAATGTCCAATTCTAATTTAATGGTAATCACTCTTCAAATGAAATTTACCAAAAATTTCAGCATTGTTAAGGGCATCATGGATATCATTAATTTTTGAAATAGGAAACTTGTACCTTAATATTATCCTATTCACTACCTTGGAATCAATGCACATCCTCCATTCATCACCATCCTTCTTTGACACTAGTATCATTGGAACTACACAAGGTACAATGGATTTCATCATTAAACCATTTGCAAGTAACTCCTCTACTTGCCTTTATAATTCAACCTATTAATTTTGTGCCATCCCATAAGCCATATTGTTTGGAATGGTAGCACTAGGAATAAAATAAATTTGATGTTGTACATTCCTAATTGGTGGCAATCCATCTAATTCTTCCTTAAACACCTTGGGAAATTTCACCTTCAAGCCTAGTACACCTATATGAAGTTCAACCTATACATCATTATGATTAGTAGAAACTATTGTCATAACAACAAAACTAAAACCTATTTCATCATGTTTCTTAATATATTTCCTCTCTTCTAGATAGATTAAGAAATTATTATGTGATCTTTGCTACATCACTTATTCAACTATCATTGGAATCAACTCATGGATTCAATCAAGTATAGCTACACTCCATACATTTCTTGCTCAATCAAACTGAGCATGATTGTTAAAATTCCAAGGTCTATCAAGAATTAAATTAGCACAATCTATTGAAATTACATCATACTTAACAACATCATGAAAACCTCCAATTTTAAATTTCAACGTATCATGTTCCCTCACCTCTTGAGAAAAATCTCTAGATAACTAATGCATCTTATAAGGTCTAGGATGAGGATTAGTTATCAAACCCAATATAGAAGCTACCCTAGAAGAAATTATATTTTCATGGGCTCCCCCATAAATTAATTTATCACTAAGAAAATATCTAACCCCAATATGAAATAAAAATTTTTTATTAGGATGATCTCCTCTATTCATATTCCCCATGAATGCACAAGAATTTAATTCAAAAATTTCCTTAATTTTTGGAGCATTAGGATTACTTCTTTGAAGACCTTGGCTTGATGTCTTCTCTATTAGAGTTGTTAATCTCAATTTCTAGAATGGGAACCTAAAAGATCCAAGTGGCAAAATAGTTTAAACTTAAATCCCAAGAGCCTCCAAAAAACAAGATTCAAGGTACCCTAGATGGTCTTGCTGATCACCCAGGGACATATAGAACATAAAATGGAAATGCTTTGGTAATCATGAATGTGACTAGAAATTTAGATATTAATGTCATAATAAAGAAGAAAACATAAATGGAAATTGCCTACTGAAAAAAAAACATAAATGGAATTTCAGTTACAAAAAATAAGTGTAGAAATGGAAATGGAAATCAAAACTAGCACAACATGAACAACCAAATTTATAAAGAATATAAAATAATTTGATTCATGAAGTACAGGTTCATTCCAAGGGCACAAGGAGTTTCTTGCCAAAGCTTGAAGTCTGTTGGAGAGAGTTGCCTCAATGATCTAGTTGCTTTCCAATTTCGGTCGACTGTAACTTTTTGTCAGTGTTCACCAAATGTACAACGTGGAAATGGGACTAGGTTTATATTTTTAGTGAAATGGTAGTTACATGGGGGTATCTATGCTTAGAATAGTTCCAATTTATACTATTGAAAGTATATTTGAGTTGCAAATGGGTTTTATGGGTGATGGAGATTCAAAACTACTGTGAAGATTGAAAATGCCAAATTGCTAGAATTTCTGTATAGGATGAAAATGCCCAATGTTTGAAACCTAAAAATGAAATTTATGTTGGGTATTTATAGTGTTAAGATTACAATTTTTGGATTTTCCATTAACTTCCATTAATTTTTTACAAATTGACATTGATTATGGGTTGCAACAGTGATCTACTACTAGCATAGTTGGTCATCTATTTCCAGCATAGTTTTCATTTGTGTTAAGTCTAGAATGGACTACACTAAAAAAACTCATCCATTTACCACAAATAGTAAATGGACTTTTGTAACTATGCTAGTAGTGCTTTCGCTACTTTGGGAGTGGTCAATAGTAATCTATTATCAGCATAGTTGCCATTTATGGTAAGTCTGGAATGGGCTATAGCCACAAAATCTATCCATTTACTATATATAGTAAATAGATTTTTGTGACTATGATGATACCATTCCTACTATTCTAGCATTGGTGGACTATGTTCAGGTTAACAAAAAATTGGCAAAAGTGGTCAAAAAAATGGAAAAAGTCGAAAACTATGAAAATGGTGGAATTTGTTGGAAAGTGCCATGACTAGTGAAGAATGTTGTCTACATTGGCCGTTATTGACTTGGAGTGACTACACTAGCTACTATTGGAAAAATGGAAATTCCAACAATCCCAATGTTTCACTTCTGCTAGATCTTGGTGCTAACTATGCTGACTACTATGATTACTAAAAGTGTAATTACTATGACTACTAAAGATGGATCCAAAATCATTATAGCTATTCCCCTACAAAAACCCATAAAAATATTGTTTACAATCCTTTCAAAGGAATTTTCAGCCTTCCCAAGCCCAAATATGGACATGGGGTATGCTTTTCTACTTGGGAAACAAGGAAATAACAACTTTTGATGCATTTTTTGGCCTCAGAAGGTTGAAGTATGCAAGATTGTAGCATAAGGATTACATATCTCACATTTACCATGAATCCTTACCCCAACTTGGGAAATTTTGTGGTGTTTCATTGGCTCCTCTTTGTTGATGTTTGAAGGATTGAACTAAGAGACATTAACAAAGAATACAAAACAAAACTACAGGTCCATCACCGCACTTCCTCTCCACACTTAATCTCGTAGTGTTGAACCATGCCCAAGAGTCCCCATGATGATGGAAGCAGTTCATGATAGTGAAATAGTAGTGAGGTTGTGATAAAATGGTTATGAAGATTAATAATGCATTTTAACATTGACATCATGTCTATGGTACAAACATGTTGGTCTATCAGTGTTTTTGGCACTTCATCTTTGGAAGTGTTGGTCACTTGAAAAATGTGTTTGAGGACCTAATACTTAGCTCCAAGGTTTCTTTGTCTATTAGGCTCCTCCCTTTGTATGTTTGGAGCATCTAGTTTAGGCTTTGAGGCTTCATTAGCCATTTTTCTTGTCAGCAGTTTGCTTCCCTTCTTTTATTTTCTTTTTTTTGGTAAAACCTTCATTTGGTTTCTTTGTCAAAGCTAGTTTTGATTTAGTTTTCCCATCAAGTGAGATGTGTTACACTGAATGGAATAAATGGTTTCCAATTGAATGAGGTGTGTTATATTCAATAGACTTGAATGTGAAGCATGATGAAGGGATGTTGTATGTGCATAGTGCATGAGTGTCAAGCATTAGTTAACATTATCGTCAAAGGTAAGGAAGGTTATAATCAAGCTATGGGGTTGGGCTTAAGGAAATGGTAATTGAAATAATGTGGAACATGTACTCTTGATGTGGTAGGACAAACTCACTGAATCTTACATATTGAGATCACATGGTGACTTGCTACTGTGATGAGTTGCACCTCTACAATGACTTTAGGCTTCATCTTGCAAACATAACTCAAAGAGGACAAGAAGACCAAGCAAAGAAAGCATGTTATTACAATGAAATATATAAGTCCATATAGAATAGTTAGCAAACCCAATCACTAGAGGTTACATGTGTTGCCAGTTTAAGCTCCTAGTAGGCCATGGTCCTACTTTAAGGCCTTGATAGGCCATTTTGCTAGTTTAAGGTCCTAGTAGATCATGGTTGCACACATTTTAGTTTCTGGTAGATCATGTTTTTCTAGTTTTATGCCATAGCACACCATGGAAAGAAGGCTTGTTTGTTGACTATTGTCAGCTACATGTAATATGGCATTAGATAGGAATGATTATTTGGATTAGCTAACTCATTTCCATCCATGTCTACTATTTTGAATGCACCATTGCCATAGGCTCTAGTGACAAGGAAAGATCCTTTCCAATTGGCTAAGAATTTGTCTACATGCTTGTGAATAGCTTTGAGAACCAAGTTACCTTCCTTGATCTTATGCTTGGTTAAGCTATGGTGATGCTATCATTTCTGCCTCTCTTGGTAGTGTTTAGTGAAAACAAGAACTTGCATACATTCCTCCTCCACCAAGTTCAAAGTCATTATCCACAACTCCTTGTTCTATTCATCATTGATGAATTCAGTCAAGGTTACTTGAACTAATGGCACCTATAATTCAAGAGGTAAAATAACTTCAAAATCATAAACTAGGCTATAAGAGGTTACACCAGTTGTTGTACAATAGGTCATTCTGCAGGCCCATAATGCATGGACAAGCCACTCATGCCATTTGCATTTATTGTTGTTAAGCATCTTCTTGAGGATAATAAGGTGACAAAAAAGAATGATTAATGCCTAGGTCATGATAGAAATCTTTCATTTCTTGGCTACTAAATTTTGGTTCATTGTCTATAACTATGATCATTGGTATGCCAAAATGAGCTACAATGTTGTCTAGGATGAATTTACAAACTTGTTCATATGTAGTCTTCCTTAGGGAAATAACCTCAACCAACTTGGTAAAGTATTTAGTTACAGTGATGATGAAGCTACGTGCTATTGAGGATTTAGGTGTTATAGGTCTAATGATATCCAACCCTCATTGTTAAAATAGCCAAGTGATCTAGGTTGTGTGAAACTTAGTTTGTGACACATATATGAGGTTGCTATGCCATTGGCATGTGTCATAATATTTAACCTTCTATAGGTAGTCACCTTTCATATGGGATTACTAATAGCCTAACCATCTAATCTTAGTAGTCAGAGCTCTAGGTCCTATATGTCCCCTACAAACACCCTTATGAACCTTCTCTAGGACTATTCTGGCTTTGATTTTACCCAAGCACTTTAACAATAGACCATCATAGGACCATTGACATAATGTGTTATCACCTATGATGACATAATACTTCAATCATTTACATACAATGTCCTTTTTAGTAGTAGTTAGGCCTTGTGAGGATTCACTATGCATAAGGTAAACTTTGATATCATCATACCATTCCCTAATAGGAGTAGTATGAACTATGGCCACAAAGGTATCCTCAACATTTTGCATGATGGGAATAGCATATTCCACGGTGAAGGTAGGCAACTTGCTAAACACACCTAGCATAACACTGAGGGCTAATGTTGCAATTGCATTAGCTATGATGTTCTCATTTTGGAGTATGTGTTGAATATCAACATCTATAAATTGTTGTAATAGGTGTTTCCCTAAGTCACAATAAGGTTGTAAATGTTTGTCTTTGCATATGTAAACCTCAATTACTTGTCTAACCACAACTTGTGAATCACCCTTGATCATCAAATGCTTAATTGCTAGATCACAAGATACCATCATCCCTTTGATTAAATCCTCATACTCCACTATGTTATTGGTGCATGGAAACTCAAAATGATAGGTGAAGGATCAGATTTCACCATATGGGAATGTTATGATGGCAGTGGCACTAGCCCCATGGGTAGTTGAAGCTTCATCAGAATGCATGACTGCCTCATAATGCTTAGGTACTTGGATAATAGTGTTGACATGTTCATCAAAAAACTTAGAATCTATGGTTGTTTGGTCATCAATAAGTGAAATTGTAAGTTGTACAACTATAGCATAGCCTTTCATTAAGGACTAAGAGACATAATGAAGGTCAAAGTCCATTGTTATGGGTTTCCATTGAGCTATATGACTACTTTTGTAAATATTAGTTATTATGGCTCTAAGTATGTTGTCATTGCAAATGACATTGACCTGGCTCCTAAAGAGGTAGTGTCTTCACTTTTTCAATGAGAAGGCTAATGCTAAACAGTACTTCTCCACTTCAATATGTCTTGTCTTATGGGAAACTAATGCATAACTAAGGTAGTATACGGTCATCTCTACTCCATCATCACATTTCTGATAGAGTAGGGAGGTAATGAATGTATCAGAGATAGCAAGGTAGATGTAAAATAGTTTACCCTCTTGTGGAGGATAGTCTATCTATAGTTGTGCCAACTCTTGCTTAAGGTTTTCAAAGGATTCTTAACATTGAGCCATCCACTCATAGTAAACTCCTTTCGTAATCAAGTGTTGCATGGGTTGCGACTTATCCATGAGCCTAGAAATGAATCTACAAATAAATTGTAACCTACCTTGTAATCCCTGAAGCTCCTTAAGGTTAGTTGGTGCTACCAAGTTGGAGATGGCCTTAACCTTATCAAGATCGACACATATCCCTACTTCCAATACTAAAAAGACAAGCATCTTACTAGTTTTGATACCAAAGACATACTTCTTAGGATTAAGTCTAAGTTTGAACTTAAGGTGTCATTTAAGCACATGCTCTCGATCATTAGAATGGTCAATGGTTACTTTGGACTTAATAACTATATCATCTATGTAATTGTTGAGCAATCCTAACATGTATTTATTGAAGATATATGTCATAGCTCTTTGATAGGTTTCTCCTATGTTGTTAAGGCCAAAAGACATCATGGTATAGCAAAAGGTCCCCCAAGGAATCATAAATGTTGTGCTAAGTTAGTGATCTAGGTTGATCCTAATTTGGTTGTATCCTAACAACCCATCCATAAAGGATAATAAAGCATGTCCAGCCATAGTATCAATGAGTATATCAATACTAGGTAAAGGAAAATCATCCTTGATGATTACCTTATTCAGGTCTTAGAAATTGATGAAAATACAGGTAGTTCCATTTTTCTTAGGAGCTAGCACTATTTTCAATACCCATTCTGCATAGTCAATAGCTCTAATGAAACCAACTTAGTATAGCTTTGTTATCTCATCAAAAATCACCAAGGCTAAATCTGGTCTAATATTGCATACTTTCTACTTGATTGGTCTAATGCTATGATCAAGTATGATGTTATGTTGGACTAACCATGGATCTAAGCCTGGCATATCTTCATATGACCAAGAAAATTCCTTAATGTTGTCTTGTAGGACCTTGGTGATGTCTTAAGCCTATTGAGGTTCTATTAAGGAACTTAGTTTAAGGGGTTTCTCCTCATCTTTATGTGTTGTGATAGGAACCTCAGCTAGAGAGTCTTTAGTAATGTCACTAGCCTTTAGATCAAGGGTTTTAACTAGGTTTTTAGGCCATTCTACAAGTTTTTTGATTGAGTTTATGTGGTTGACAAGACTCTCAGGCTTAAAATCTAGATAATCAGGATTGATACATTGTTCAACATCACTGTGAGGCCCACTTAGGCTCAAAGGTAGGGTAATTCACTTTCAAGTGGCCATACTTCAATCCTACATATCAACCATAAGTACATTAAGTGACACTTGGGTAAAATCAAGCAAATAATGCTAAAATGATTTAGTAATCATGTGAACATATGCTATTTCATTAACAAACAAAAATGATAACAAGGTCAAATAAGGCTATAGTAGATAAATAATGACCAATAGGATTAAACAAAGACCACATAAGATCAATCAAAGGCCATAAGAGAGAAAATAATGTGAACATGGTAAAATAGAAAGTTATATGGAGGCTGTATAAAGTCAATTGATGAAAAAGGTCAACATTGCAAAACAAGGCAAAAAACAAGGTCAAATATGTGAAAATGGAATACATATGGTAAAAAATTGGCTGATACTAATGAAAAAAGGTTAGATTTTGCTAGTTTTAGGCCTTATCAAGCCATGTTATGGGACTATAGGATTTTTGGAAGAGTTTGCACACATGAAGTGCTCATTCTATACCTATTTTGAAGCAAACTTAATATCCTTTTCTATGACTATGGTGGGCCTTTCGGGTGACTACGCTAGCCCAACATAGTCCTACCTACCTCTAGCATAGTTGATCTTTAAGGACACTTTATAAGGCTTGCTATGGTCATTTTTAGGCTCTTAGTGGTCTAAATAGCTAGCACAAGAGGTAGGTATTGAAACTTTGTAAGTTCTAGCACCATTTTGGCTTCCCATAAGGCTAAAAATCATGTTCTAAGAGGTGACTATGCTGAGCTAGCAAGCCTCACCATAGTCACAAGGAACAACTAATCCTAAAGGATTTCTAGGGGTAAAAGAAAGTGGAATTTGCACTTGGGAGCCACAAGAACTAGGTTTTAGTCATTCTAGGTCAATTTTAGGTCATTTTGAGCTATTTATTGTTAGTTTTTATTACTACATTTTCCATCCCAAGAGGGACTACACTGGCCCAACATAGTCCTTGGATTCCTTAGTGTAGCCTCACATGGAAAATGTATTTTGGTTAGTTTTGGGGCTCAATTGATCATCCTAATTGGCTTATAGGGTTATTGGTATCGTCAGCTAGTGTTTTGATGTAGAAATTACTAGTTTTCATTCTTGTTTGGGCCTTCAATCCCAAAATACCATGGGACTATGCTAGGTATGCAATTCCTAATGTAGTCAAGGATTCCATAGGGAAAAATATTAAAAAGAAATAAATTCTGGCTTATTTCCTAAGGTTCCAGGGTTTGGACATGTTTTAACAAGGTTTTGGATCTTTCCAAAAGTCAATTTGAGTAGTTTTTGAGCTATTTTGGCCACTTCCAAAAGGACTACACTAGGCTTGGGTAGGGACTACACTAGCCCAACATAGTCCCAATTCCCCCTTTAGGGTAGTCATATTGGAAAGGCTGAAAAATTGAGTTTCACTATTGAATTTGACTCCGATGGACCTTGGGACTTCTAGAAGTGAAATTTAAGTGATTTTGATCATTTTTTGTTATGTTTATGTGGACTACACTAGTTCAGCATAGTCCCAACTCATCCTCAATGTAGTAAGGTTTTAAGGATCAAAAATGCCAAAAAAATTTGGGTTCCATGATTAGATAGTCTCAAACAATGTGCTAGGCTTGACCAGAAGTGAATTTGATGTATATTTGATCAACTTTGGGTAGTTTGGTATGGAATACACTATGGATTGAGAGGGACTAAATTGGCTCAATGTAGTCATGGTTTGGAAGGAAAAAATTGATGAATTTCATCCCAAATGCAAGGCATGATGGTCTTAATGTGTCCTGGCAAGGTCTTGCAATTGATAGAGGTTTTTTCTAGGTTATGTTTAGGCTACTATGGAATTCATGGTGTCGACTAAATTAGGCTTGGGATGGGACTACACTAGCCCAACTTAGTCCCATATCTTTATCAGCATAGTCCAAGCTTAGATGGTTGAATGTACTTCCTATAGTTGATGAAGGCTTCCAAAAAAGTTCTAGGGTTGAAAGGAAGCAAAATTAGGTGATTTTTGGTAAGTTTTCTTGCAATTTTAAGGGACCACACTGGGCTTGGATAGGGACTATGCTTGGCCAATGTATTCCTAGTCTTCATCTAGTTTAGGTAGGATGGGCATGAGAAAAAGTAATGGAAAATGCTAATTTTGGAGTCAGAAAGGCTTACAGAAGGTTTTAGGGTTTACTAACATCAAATCTAAGTCAATCTCAAGCCATTTTGTCTAGTTTTCCATGACTACACTGGCCTTGGAGAGGGACTACACTAGCCCAATGTAGTCCACATCTCCTTTACCGAGTCCTATTTTGGAAGGTTCAACATATTGAAAAAATTGTAGGTTTTATGGTCAAGCAACTCAAAATGGAATTCTAGGATGTTTAGGTCTCAACTAGCATGGTTTTTGATATTTTTATAATTTTTTGAGGCGACTACATTGGGCATGGATTAGAACTATGTTAGCGCAACATAGTCCTATTTCATCCTCAACATAGTCCAAGTTGGTAATGTTAAACATCATGAGAAAATGCAAGTTTCAAGGTCAGAAAGGCTTGGGTAGGCTTCCCAAGCTTGTTGACAGTAGCCCTAGGTAACTTAGGATGGCTTTTACATAGTTCTTAAGGGACTACGCTAGGCCCAAGGGAGGGACTATGCTGGTCCAATGTAGTCCTCCGTCTCTCTCAGCATAGCCTAATTTGAAGTGGCAAAAAATGATAAGAATGGAATTATTTGACACTAAAATGACTTGGATAAGGCTTTAGGGTTGACTGAAGGTAGCTTTAGGTCTTTTGTAGCAAATTTTCATTAATTTTCAAAGGACTACGCTAGACACTATAGGTGACTACACTGGCCCAATGTAGTCCCAACTTTCACCTAGCATAGTTAATGTGGAATGATCAAAATTAGTGGAAAATACAAATTTTTAGAGTCAAACTAGCTAAGACAAGGTGTTAGGATTTTGTTAGAGTCAAATTTCACAATTTTTTGTGTATTTGACAGTTTCAATGGGACTATGCTAGGCCTTTAGCAAGGAATGCATTGGCCAAGTGTAGTATTCTTCCCCTCTTAGTGTAGTCATGGTCAAAACTATCAAAATGTGAACAAAACTAGGCTTCAAGGTTGTACATGCCTAAACTATGGTTTTGGGATTGAACAGGATCAAGTTTCATGGTTTCTAATGTTTCTTGGAAGCCTTAGTGGGACTATACTAGGCTCTGGATAGGGACTATGCTAGACTAGTGTAGTTCCATCTTCCCATCCAATGTAGTCCATGTATGAATGTCAAAAGTGGAAGAAGTGGTAAGATTTGACCAAGGTTTATGCTCTAGTATTGTTAAAAGTTTAGTTGTAGTTCATAGGTGATGGATTTTTTGGGTTTTTCAATGGATTACATTGGGCAGTGACTAGGCCTACACTAACCTAGTGTAGTCCTCTAAATCCCTAGTATAGTGCCATGTGGAAATTTACTTCTATTGATTTTCTTAAGGTTTTTGATCAATCGACTACAATTTGGGGTTACTAGGGACCTTAGCGAGCTATGGAGACTCCAAAAGGAAATGTTGGAGGTGGGTAAGGATCTATATGATGTCTACTAATACTAGAACCCTATGTTTATGCTAACCCAGCATAGTCCTTAGGTCTCCCTAGTGTAGTCATGGAAAAAAGGGAAAAAGTAACACCATTAACTACAATTGGCCATGCCTCAAGCTTGTTGAAGTCTCAAACTATTGGGAAAATGGTATGTCAATTCAAGGTAAAATAAGGATTGAATGGACTAGGAGAGTTACTTGGGGCATCACAAGGTAAGATGTGATGTTGGACTACATTGGATAGTAGCTAAGACTATGTCTGCCTAGCATAGTCCTTCACTTCTCTAAGAATAGTCAATGAGGAAGCTTAATTCTTGTCATACTAAGAGTGCCTTTGATCATGCTTTGGTACTATCTGTATCTTTGGTAAGGTTTGGTGGGGTTAGATGGTCAACTTGGAGGCCTCTATAGGTTGGATGGGTTGTTGGAAGTCCATTCCATTATGGACTATGCTGGCAATAGTTGGGACTACGTTGTCCTAACGTAGCCATTGGTCTTCTTTTAGTGTAGTCTTGGTGTCTTATCTAAATACTATCATACTTGGTTGTATTCTTGGATTGTAGGGTGTATAAGTTAGGGTTTAGGTGGGTTTCATGAAAGTGGTAGTTTTCTATGGCTTCTTGGGATGTTATCCCAAGCGTATTCTAACTAGGAAACAACTACTCCTAGCATAGTCATGGCTTTTCTCCATTCTTGGAGCATCTAGTGTGTGGTCTAATCAAAATTGGTAAGTTTTCAATGCCACAAGCTACATAACCTTGCATAGTTCCTAGCTTCTAATGTTTTGCACCTAAGTGAAGTGGAGTTCCAAAAGAAAACCAAGATTTCCACTTGGGAACTTAGGTTTATCATTGATTTAAATTGGAACACCTAGAAAAATTGATGTTATTTGTTCCACTTCTTACCTCTACACTCTAATCTAAGAGCCCAATTACCATTGCCACTCCTTACTAAATACTACCAACATAGTAGCAACTAGTAGTGGACTACTGTCAGTGTAGTCCATCCATTAGTGTTTTACTGTAGTATAGTTGCTCCAAAAAAACAAATATTTTCTATGTTTTCCACTCTTTTATTCTACCATCATGGTGAAGAAAATGGATCATGTGAAGAATCCTCAATTGGAGGAAGTGGATTCCAATGTTGAAAGCCTAGAACGTTTGCCCCATCCAAGGATTGGAAAGAGTTCTATCATCGTCTTTCCTAGGTACACCATTCTCACCAACTTTTTATTCTTTTCCATGTCTTCCATTTTTTGGTTTTCTATTTTATTATTCGAATTTGCACTTGTATGCTTGTTATTTCTTTATTCCATGTAAATCCTACCTCATATTTTGGCCATCTCTACATAGATGTAAGGTTATTCAGTTATTTTGACCTTGGCAAGTTTAGTTTGGAAAATATGTTTGCTTTTGGGTGCTTTTTCCAAAAAAGAAAAAAAGCTAGTAGTATGCTCATTTCTATAAGATCTAGGTTTTAAATTTTGGTAAATTTATATTTCTAAAAAATCCTGCCTATTATTTTAAGGTTTTTTTAAGGTTTAAGTTGGTTTGACCATTTTTTCTATAATCGATGACTAGATTGAGTTAAGTTTTACTAGTTTTGGGTTTTGGAATGCTTTTGTGATGAAAAAAAGCAAGTAATGTTGTATATTTTTTGTTAAGAAAATGGTTGGATGTTTGCAAAAAAATAAGATTATGGATTTTTAGATCTATTTAAATATTTCCAATGCTTATGGTCCCATTCAATTTTTAGTTATAATGAAGAAGTTATGGCCATTTGAGTTGGGTTTTGTAATTAGGTTTCTTTTTTGTTTTTCAGATTTCATGAAAGTTCATGAATTGTTTCTAAACCAATGAAAAGGATTTTGAATTTTCTATGGATATGGACATGTAGAGCTTGATTTAAGCTTTTGAATGATGTGGAAGCACTCCATTTGAAGCTAAAATGTATTTTTTGGAAATTTTTTTGCCAACCCTACATGAAAGGGAGTTCATGTTGATGGCTATAATCAAGTCACCCTAGATTTTTTTTCTAAAAAAATGGTTAGGATGTTTAATGATTTTCTAGTATAAGGTCGTATTTCAAGGTTTTACAACTCCAAAAACTATGAAATCATTGAATTATGTTAAGTGGTTAATTAGGTATGGTCATTTCCATTTGGTCATGCAAAATCATGGTTACAAGGCCATTATGCATTTACCCCTCTAAAGATGGGCAACGTTGAGATTGTAAATAAAAAATATGTTTTGCAATGTCCCATGATCTTGGGAATAGTTGAGATGTTAAGAATGGGCTAGAAGTGATCTGATTCAAAGTAAAAAAATTTTCATATTTTTTAAAATCCATTTCCTATGGTCCTTTTGGTGCTAATTGTGAAATTCTAGTTGAATCCTAGTTACAAACTTAAGTTTTATGTTGGATTTTTATCTAAGTGTTATATTCTATGTTTAAGAGTTATAAGACTTTGGTTTTAAGTTTGTATGATTATAATTTGTTATGGTTGGATGTTACAAGACCTTCTTGAAGCCCATATTGGTGGTAATAGAGATGGTGGGGCTCTTATGTTGTTTTCACCTCCCTAAGCCAAACTCCCTAGTTCCAGATATGGAATGGGATCACAATAGGATACGGTTTAGGCTATGGGCTAAAGACTTGCTTACATACCACCTACAGAACTTTAGTGTGATGGTTTGGTTATACTTGAAGACTAAGGCTACAACAGTGATCATAGAGACCATCCTACTTAGCTCTTCTAGCTTGATCAAAAAGTTCCTAATGGATGAACCTGAAGCTTGCATGTAGAGAGTGAAAAATGATCACACTACTACTATGGATTCTCGTAAATTGTCAACAATTTGAGAGATGCCCGAATTTAGTCAGTATAATAGAGACAACACTTTAATTGTTGGCCAACATGCACATACATTGTATCAAAACCCTCTAGGCATCATTTATAGCATAGAGGGGCAAGTAAGGTTTTCTTTAGTTTACAGTTATTTTCTATAGTTGTAACCTTAAGTTATGACATTTTTGTTGTTTCACTTGCTTACAAGTTCAATATGGATGAGTGGGGCTTAATTAGAGTTAACAACCTCTTGCTGCTAATCAACATAGCTTTGGAGGTGTTCACCAAAAGCCCAAATGTGAGGGTGGTAGTGTTGGAATAGTTGGAAGGTGATCTCAAACCTAGCATCAAATGCTATCCTAAGGCTTATATGAGATGCCTAGGGAATGGATTGATGGATAGCTAGTGAAGCAACCCATCTCTCAATAACCTAGACATAAGCCCATCCCCTAGAGTTCCTAAGATGCCTGCATCCACTAGGTGAAGTGAGTGTTTTTTACTTTGTTGTTTTTAAGCTACTCATATGCTACTATTTTTCTACTTACTTTGGTTTCAGTTGTTTAAGTAGTTATATTTTTTTTAATTAGTTATATTTTCATTGTAACTTACCTTACATGAAGTGCCTACACTAAGACTAACAAGCTATTCCTTTTGTAATGTTATAGAGGCTGCTCCATTAGCTACAGTTATGATCCTCACTTTAGGACATGCTTAGTAGACCCTGATTGTCAAGTTTAGTGAGGTGGAATCCTCATAGAACTAGCTGTCAAACCATGTTCCTAAAGCTATACATGCAAGTTATGTAGGAAAGCCTATTTGACCTCTTCATGGCCACAAGCTCGATCATTCCTACTGTAGAGATGTTAAACATCATTAACTCCTTTAGCCAAGGAGTTAGGAAGTTAATTACCTAGGTTCATGGTGTGATCACTATTTTGGATGTTAGTGCATCCACCTTCAATGACCTCTTTGGCATTTCAAACGATGGCATGACAATTATCACCAAAGTAGTTAGAGAGGTGAATCACTAGGAGGAAGTAGAAAAGTGGCTAAACACTTATTATGGTGCTAAGGAATACTCTCTAAAGCAAATCAAGTCATCATTAGTTAGAGAAATGTATCCCTTGTTCCGATCCTAGGCATTTCCTAAACTATTATCATAAGGGAATATCTTAGATGTGGAGCAAGCTTGGACCATGAAGTAGGTTCTCACTAAGGATGCTTGATTCAACTGGGCTGCACACCTAGCTTCTAGGATATAGTGGGAGATCCAAAAGCTTTGTAACAAGCTCACTATGAAGTGCCATGTGTACTTTGAACCTTTTGTTTCTTACTTATGGAGATTTGTGGAGTCCCTAATGGTGAGGAAGGGTGGATGATGGGTTATCCAAGATCCATCCCAACTTACAAAACCTTGGGTGAAGCTCTTGGCTCCAACCATATAGGCTTAGGACCTACCAAAAGCTATTGGTGAATTGTTGTTTATCACTACCAAGGAGATTAGTGGTAGGCATTTTGTATCCCTTGATAGCATAGGGGTGGAGCCTCTCATAGTATCATCTAGCATTAAGAAGGCTTGGAAGCTATGCAAAGAGGCTAAGGGAACAACTAGGATCAAGCTTAAGAGGCCTTTGGCAAATGAACCAAGACTAGTCATCAAGGAGATTATGAAGCCTAGGTTGATCATTAAACATAGAGATGTATGCCACAAAGTTTGAGGTATGTCATATCTTGGTTTATTATTTCCTTAATCTATTTGAAGTCATGGTTTTAAGTTATTTACATGTTTTTCTTTTAGACAAAGTGTGCTAAGTTGTTCTATGTTCTTATGATTAATGTTCTTGTAGATAAGAAACAAGAAAAATAAGCTAGGACTATAGTAGTAACAACTGATACAAAGCAAAGGTGTTAGGATGAGGAAGAACTACAATGCTAGGAAGAGGAGATATTGAAGCATTACAAGGATGATGTGTTGTAGAACAATGACTTACCTCCCATTCCTCCTATGGGCCACTTTCATGCCATGCTAGAGGATCCACAAATAAGTGAATCTTCTATTGCCATATCAAAGGACCTCGTAGGTATGTATGATCTTTGATTTTTAAATGTTATACATGTTATCCTTTGTTGATTCATGTCTACCTTTGGCTATGGTTTTTGATTGCTTACTACACTTATTGTAGCCCAAGAGCCACAAGCAAAAGCTTCCACTTCTACCTTTCACATGTAACCATGGGTGGAAACCCCAAATAAACTTGAATTTATGTGGGATGTAGCTAAAGATATGATCAGTTGGTTGCTATAGATAGCTCCTAAGATTGGTAAGAACTTTAACTCATTTTTTCTTTATTATTTTTATATTTTTGGCCTCTTATTTAGTTTTCATAATTATGTAGCTTTTGTTACTAACTAGTTTCAATTTTTTGACATTGTTTTATGTTATTTAGAGTGCCTAAACTAAGATGGAATCCTAACAAGATAATGAAAGTTGATGCACTGTCTCTCTTACCTTCTAGTTTATAGAATGTCCCACGTGGGCTATATGAGGGTGCCACTAGATGTGCACTCTCATGTGCTAAGTCCCTATGGAAATACAAACCCTCCAATGAGGTCCTATGGGAACAAGTTATAGCATTAAAAAAGGAAAACAAAAAGTTGAAAGAGGAGGTAACAAACCTCAAGGATCACAAATACTTCATAGAAGCCCAGGTGGGCAACAGAGACTCCTTACGCACTAGGAAGATAACTTGTGCTCATTATTAAAGTGCAGTCCAAGGCAAGGTTACCCTTGTCAGACAAGTAGCAAAATAAAAGCTCCAAATTGATCTTACCAACCACAAGGTTAGTGAGTGGAACGATTACTGTGGTTGGGTCCTTGAGTGGGGTTGTACATAAAAGGATCACAAATGGATGTACAAAGTAGAATGGGATAATTACCTTAATAGGAAAAATGATGAGTCTACTGAGAAACAAAAGCTAGAACTATTCATGATGGACATCAATGTGGATGAGATCTATAAAATATTTGCAAAGCATGTGGTTGTAGATAACTCCCCTATTCATTAGATCACTATTACATCAAGGGAAACATCCACCACCACATTCTTGCACAAGCCCCCTACATAGAATGACATTGATAGGACTAATATCCTATCAAGTTTTGATCTTGGGGACATGGACTGGGCCAACATTTCTGAAGACCAAATCCTCCACCATTTAGAGGTTGGTCTTCAGAACTTTCCCAAAGAACATGTGACTTTAAAACCATCTCAAGTTTGCTTGTCTTACGTTTTGATTATTTATTTTGTTTATGTTGTTTATTTTATCTTGATGTGTGTTGGTTACTAATTAGCTTTGTATTGTTATGTTTTAGGCACCTATAAAAGTCAACAGTCCCAACAGTGAGGGTGAAGATGACACTACACCTCCTCAACCATATGCTCCTTAGTTCCCTCAATTGCTTTTTAGTTTCAGTTGTTTTGATTTCAAGTTGATGATGATGTATGGCTAGTGTTAGCCAAAACACTTTATTTTTTTGGATGATTTATTTGGCTATGTATGTGATATTATGAATATTTTACTTTAGTTTAAATTTTAAATTTTGAATTTGATTATGATGTTATAGCATTATGATTTTTTCTATGTTATTGTTCTATGTCATAATCTATCTTTTGGCTACATTGGCTAGACTTGGTTGTCACATGATAGAAGGTTAAAAAAATTATGAAATAAAGTTATAAACTAAAATGAAAATGGGTTATAAGGTTATTTGCTAGTTTAAGGTCATGGTGGACCATATGGTATTTTCCAATTTAAGGCCATGGAAAGCCATACAATGTTTTCCAGTTTAAGGCCATGGTGGGCTATAGTGATATAAAAAAAATACATATTTTTGGATATTTCATGTTTTATAAATTTTATGGACTTTTGAATTTTAAAATTGTTATGCATTTTTGTCTTTTTTGAACAAACAAGAAATAAGCTTCAATAGTAAAAGAAAAAAACTAAACTCTAAGCTATAGGAAAATAAAGAAATCAATGTAAAGGAAAATAAGGTCATAAATACAAAGGTAAATAAAGTAGAAACTAGGCTATGAGGCTATAAGTACATATAGATAGAGTGTTGTAAGCACATAGGGTGTGAGAAGGATTAGGAGCATATATCACATTTGCAAGTGTTTCCTAATATTCAAGAGATTGGAAAAGGTATATGATCTACTTTGCATCATTTTATATTCTTCATCTTCTTCACTAACAATGTTGAAGGGGAGCTCTCCCCATGACACATCGATGGGCTCATCATCGTTCATTTTGACCTCTTCAGCTTCACCAACCTTTTTAAATTTATGGCCAATGGTATACTTTTCTTCCTAAAGCTCCACTTCAAGCCTTGCTCTATATCGATGTTGTTAATAGCTAAGGAAATTGTGCTCTCACTGTGAATAATGATTTCACCTCCCTCATAAGCTAGGTGGATTTCTTGGTAAATAGATGAAGACACAACCCACAATTGGGCCAGCCAAGGTCTTCCCAGGATGAGGTTGAATCTTGGTGCCTCCTCTACCACCAAGAAATTTTCCATTATAGGGAATTGCTTCCCTGCCACAAAATCTAAAGAAATGGAACCTTTGACTACAACCTATGATTCATTAAAGGATTTAAGAGTTGAGGTCATGGTATGTTGCATTTTTCTTGTTAGGCCCAAATGTTCAGTGATGTTATAGGATATGACATTGGTCACTGCCCCATCATCTACGCACACCCTATGTACTTTATATTATCCAACCCATATGGTTATAAAGAGAGGTGCCTTGGTTACTTCGTTGTTTTGTTAGTTTGTCTTGACTTTGTTTTCATGAAACATTAGTGATGTTAACCTCGATTCCTTGGGTGAAGAGGGTACCATGACTACATGGATAGACTCTTCACTAGTAGGGATGTCCTCGCTAATAGGAATGGAGGTCAACATCTTAACCAATGCCTCACGGTGGGCAATGAAATTCATGATCAAGTTATACAAGCTTAAGGTTGTGTTCTTTTCTTTGAGTGATTACCTAACCTATTCCATTGCATTGAGAAAATATTAATTACTATTAGCTCAGTTGTTGTTTCTAACTTTCTCCATGCACCCAAAAATACAAACTTCATCCTTTGGTTGGTGTTGTGGCTTAGCCTCTCAATTTCCTTCTTCAAGTTTTAGGTCCTCTCGTGGTTTACTTGTTGAAATAGCTTAGGTTGTAGAAGTGATAGGAAAAAATGAAATGGGAGTGAGCTTTAGCAAGCCCACTTCCTTTAATAATTTTGTTTTCTTATCAATGTTTTTCTTGGCTTTTAACATAGCCTTCTTCCATTGTTTGGTTGGGAATTTCTTATTATCCCTAGTCGGTTGCAAGAAGAAGATGTTGCATTGGCCACCAAGGGGGATTTTTCTATGGTTGGGGAAAGTTGTGTTGTAGTGGGCTAGGACATCCTATTGAAAAAATGATCCTTAGGAGAAATTTTGGATTTGCAAGACAAGTCATGCAGTCTTGGTTGTTGGAATAGAAAACCAAAAGATCCGAGTGCTGGAACAATTTTAACCTTGAATCCCAAGGACCTCCAAAAAATAGAATTCAAGGTACCCTAGATTGTCTTGCAATCACCCAAGGACTTATAGAACATAAAAAGAAATGGTTTTAACGTGATCAAAAACTTAGATAGAAATGGCCTACTAAAAATGGAAACATAAATGGAATTGTAGTTACAAAAAATTACTGTAGAAACATAAACAAAAATTAAAACTTGCACAACATGAATAGCCAAATTTATAAAGAATATAAAAGAATTGGATTCATGAAGTACAAGTTCATGTCAAGGGCACAAAAAGTTGCTTGTTGAAGCTTGAAGTCCATTGGAAGGAGTTTCCTCCATGATCTAGTTTCTTCCTAGTTTCGAGCTACTATAACTTTTCATCAGTTTTCACCAAATTTGCAACATGGGAATGGGACTGGGTTTACACTTTTAGTGCAAAGGTACTTATGTGAGGTTTTCTATGCCTAATGTAGTGCTAGTTTATGCTACTAAAAGTGTAGTTTGGTTGCAAATAGGTTTGATGGATGCTACTATGAAGATTGAAAATGCCAAATTTCTGGAATTTTTGTATAGGATGCAAATGTCCAGATTTTGGAACCTAAAAATGAAATTGTTGTTGGATATTTATAGGATTAGGGTTACCATTTTTGGGACTATCATCAATTGTCATTGATTGCTAATATATTGGCATTAATTGTGGATTACAATGGTCATCTACTATCAACATAGTTAGTCATCTACTATCAGTGTAGTTTCCATTTGTGGTACGTCTAGAATGGAATACACTCACAAAACCCATCCATTTACCAAAAATAGTGAATGAACTTTTGTGACTACACTAGTAGTGCTTTGGCTATGTTGGAAGTGGTCAACAGTCATCTACTATCAGCATAGTTGCCATTTATGGTAAGTCTAGAATGGGCTATAGCCACAAACCCCATCCATTTACTACAAATAGTAAATGGACTTTTTTGTGTACACTGATACCATTCCTACTACACTGGAATTGATGGACTACACTGAGGTTGACAAAAAAATGGCAAAAGTGGTGGAAAATGTGAAAAAAGTTGAAAACTGTGAAAATGGTGGAATCCATTGGAAAGTGTCATGCCTGGTAAAGAATGTTGTCTACACTGGCCATTGCTAACTTGGAGTAACTACACTAGCTATTGTTGAAAAAATAATAATTCCAAAAATCCCAACATTGCACTTTCATTGGATCTTGGTGCTAACTACATTGGCTACTATGACTGCTGAAAGTGTAGTTGCTATGACTACCAAAAATGGCTCCAATGTAGTTGGGGATATATCCCTACAAAAACCCATAAAAATGTCATTTTTAGTCATTCCAAAGGAGCTTTCAACCTTCCCAAGCCCAAATATGGACATGGGATATCTTTTCTACTTGGGAAACAAGGAAATAACAACTTTTGATGCATTTTTTGGTCTCAAAAAGTTGAAGTATGCAAGATTGTAGCACAGGAACTACATATCTCATATTTTCAATGAATCCTTGCCCCAAGTTGGGAAATAAATTTTGCAACATGAAATTTGGTGATGTTTCATTCTTCACCTTCATGGTTTATGTATCTTTGTCCTTGGCTATATTGTGAAGTGGCATTCTTATTACTTGTATTCTCATTCTCCATAGTTGAACCATTGGATATCTTATGAGTTGCTACTTTGACCCTTGCCTCTCTTGCCATGGTCCTTCTTCGCTTTGTCCTTCTCACCATCTCTTTTTGTCTTCTTGTCATGGCTTCCATCCTTATCTTCATATTTTAACTTGGATTTATTTTAGATTTGGATCTCTTCTTCTTCCCCTTGGAAGTTTCTTTGCTCCTATTTCTAAATCCACTTAATTTCTTCTCAACATTAAGTGAAAAATCATAAGCCTCATTAAGATTTTGTGGTGCAAAAAAGAGATAACTCTTGTTGATACACCATTTTGAGACCTCTTAAAAAGATTGAAGCCTATTCGTACTTCTTCCAGTTTAGCTTAGCTTGACAGAATAGATCATAAAATTCAATGTAGAATTCTTTAACATCCTTGTCACATTACCTTGGGAATTTTAACTTCATGATAGTATCTTTTCTCTAATGAGACTTTGTAAATTTTCTTTTCAATCTATATTTCATTAAATCCCAATCTCTAATGGGTTGATTATTTCATCTTTCAAAACCTTAGGACTCCTTTTTCCATCAAGTAGAAGTTATGTCCTCTAATTTAGATTTAGTAACAAGTACCCTAAATTTATTTGGTACCTCTTCTAGCTTAAAATACTTTTCAAGTGTCTTCATTCAAATTTCAAAAGCATTGGTACCATCTACACCATTGAAAGTCATCAACTCTACATATAGAAGTATTGTAGCATTTTTGAATGCTCTAGCAAGTCTTGCCTTATTGTCCTCATCAAGATTTCTTGGAGAAGAAGTATTTACAATAGTTGGAGCCCTTAGAATTTCATCTAATGAATAGGATTTTTCCCATTTGAATCCTTGATTGATGAGTTCCTACACTCCCATAGCTGGATTATCAATCATCTTGATTCATTCCATCTCCACCTAGTTGTGAAACTTCTTAATCTAAACACACATGCTCTTAATCTTTGCATGTTGAAATATGGCTAAGGATGGTATTTCTACCTATATCTATGCTAATTTTATCTAACCAAGAAACCATCATCTAGAATGCAAACTTCATGCTCTCCATGTTTCTATTTAGATATTATACCTATTTCTTCTTAGGTGTCATCTAGAGTTAACAAAATCCTCAACCAAGTTCAAGTAACAAGAAACACAAAACTCCAAGCTTTGATACCAATAATACTAGACTAGGTTTATTCCACTAATTAATCATATTTACATACTAAATCTAGATATTATGCAAATGTAATTAATTTTCTAGAAAATAAGGAAAACTATATATCTTCAATTAATTGATTAGAAGATTACTACAGGATTCACGAAAATCATAACATCTAAAACCATTGACACTTAGGTGATATTGTAAAGCATGAGGCTTTACAACTACACAATGGCTATTCTCAATGCAAGACACAACTAATAGACAACTTGGAAATGATATATGAACTTACAAGAAAGACTAGAATACACAGGTCTACATAATTAACCTTGAAATTGCAATCTCTATGCACTCACTCAATGTACTCTCCCTAACCTTGCCTAAGCTCTCATCAACTCAAGAGCTCTTATTGAGAAATCTTATCTTACAACTCTCTCTCTATCTCTCTTGCAATCATGAATAATTAATATTTATTTATATCAAGAAGATAAGAAACTTAGAAACCTTCCCTTAGCTCAACTTGAGGCTCTTCAGTTGTTTCCGTAGTCTTCTCACCTTCTTTGTAGTTATTTCCATTCTTTTTCAACTTAGCATAGGTATTTTTCATATTGGGATGGATGATTTTGGAAGTTTTCCTAATTGTATGAGTTATCTATGGGCTTGGGAAAACATCTTCTATTAAAACTAGCTTTCAAGAGAGAGGTCTCTTGTGTATGCAAGATGTCTTCTTTTGAGACAAGACATATCCTCTTGGTATGAGACATATTGGGCAAGATTTCTACTTTTTAGTAAGATGTCTTCTCAAAGAAAATTGCATTCCATACAAGACCTCTTCTCTGACATCAAAACATCTTTTTTTAGATCCAAGCCTTATCCAAGACATCTTCTTACCCTTCAAGCCATCTTCATCAAGCCTAAAACCTACAAAACCAAATGTAGGAAAGGAAAAAAGGGGGTTAGAAGAGGTTTCCATACATCAACTATTCTCATGATAGGTATGTGAGTGATATACTCTTTTCTCCTCTTTCTTTTTCTCTCTCTATTTTTACATGCTATAATTTCTACTTTCCTATACTATATTTTCTCATTCCTTCTTCTCATCTATTTCTATTCCTTCTTTTCTATTTTCTCATTCCTTCCTCTCATCTATTTCTATTGCTCTCTATATTCAATGTTATTAAGGCTAAACAAGTGTCTATACCTCAATGTAGTAAGGAATTTTTGAGTATGAAGTGACATAAGGAATGTGAGTCTTCCTATGAATAAGATAAGGGAGTGGTCAACTTTAGGGATCTAATTGTATCCTACTTCTACAACAAAGTATTCTACCATTAGTATATTAGTGATGTTTCTAGAATACTTTTCTATTGGTTTATTGCTTTATGCTATGTTCCTATATTTTTTTATTTCATTCTCTTTTCATGCTCTATATTGATGAGGAAAAATGAGTATCTCTACTTTAGTATGATAAAGATGTGATTGAGAGAATTAAATGGGTTAGGAAGTGTTTCATTAACATTTTTGTGTGCTTTTTGAGATTTAGCCATACTCACCTTTATGGAATGACACTCTACTATAGGTGTATTAGTGATATTCCATATCTTTCTCCATTTATCCTACTTCATTTAAATTCTCTTGTAGGTACCTAGTAGCTTGGGTCTTTCCTTGATGGATTCTCCTTCATCTTTTTAGTAGTATCCATTAAGAAGGAACAATGTTGTACCCATTTTGAAATTTTTGCATAAGTAATAGTTTCAAATATATTCTATGATTTCTCAACTCAAATCCATCTTTAGCAATCTAGATGTGACATCCTATGTTATTATCAATGTGGTTTCTAGTCATCTTTTTCAACTTTTGCTAGAAGTGAGGTCTCACGTCATGTACAACATCATTTTTGGTTGCTTCTCTATGGACTTTAGTTTTAATGTTCAACATTATATCCTACATTAATCCTAACTTTAACTTTTAGGAAAAATCTACTTTTTAATGTACAATATCATTTCTACTTTTTGACATCCTACATGAATGTTTCTTTTGATGTCCAATGTCATTTTTCATGTCAGTTATCTACATGTTATTTCTCTTATTTGGAATCTTCTAGAAGGTGCTACTAATTGTAATGTGTTTCTTTCATAATCTATGAGGCATTTTCAATATATCAATAGGAATATACCTCTAAACAAAAAGGGGTTGGCATCTTCTTGACTAATTTTTCTCCTAAGCATAATTAGCTTCTTGCTTGCATATTGGGGATTTCAAAAGATTTTCAAAGACTTTGATTCTATGCAGAATAACTATTTTTCTCTTAGATATTCTTAATCATTTTCTAATTCTCTTTTTTTCCTCTACTAACACATTTATATCTCCTTCAAGCTATTCTTTTGATATAAGATATCTCTCTGGATCTTGACCAACACACTGATCTAATCTAATCTTTCTTTATTAGCTCTAGAATTTGTAGTGTTCTTGTCAAATCTACATTTAGCACATGCATTAAGAGAGAATGGAGTAACATAGCTCCTTTTTGAACATTTCTAATCTCTAATCCATTTCTCAAGATTCCTAAATTTATTTATGACATTCTGATATGCACATTTCAGTTTTTCTATCTCTAGCATTGTATTGAATCTATTTTAAGCATTCCATCTTATTTTAAGGGCATGGGTTTTAATGGATTCAATATTCTTTTTTTTTCTTTTACAATTTGTTTCATTGTTTCTCTATCAGCCACATGTACACTTTAATTCAATTTGTATTGTATTATATATGTGTTTCCCATTCATTCTCATTTTGTTAACTATTCTATGTGCATCACCATTATTTGCTTCATAATCACTAGTGTTTAGTAAAAACACTATCTTAGGTTATTAGATTTTTTTTCTAGTGATTTGCAAGTCCCCTTTCAATTTTAGGAAATTATTTTCTTTAGAAAATTTGATAGTTCTAGAATTTCAAAGCTCATTTTTTTGTTATATTATGTTAGATTTTAAATTACAATGATCTTTACCACAATAATACCAATGATTGAAAATGGCTTCAAAACGGAATCTTGGAGTTGGAGATCCATCATAATCATGTGAGAAGAGAAAAAGAGAAGAAAGAGATAGAGGTAGAGAATAAAATCAACCATAGGTGGGGGAGTAGGAGGAGCAATCCTATTTCATCTAGCAACCTACTTCTCAAACATGATAATCTACATAAGTAGAAGCTACAATGCTACCTCTAGCTTCTAAACCTAGTAGATAACTAACTCTATTTGAAGATTGTGTGAGGAAAATAATTGAAATATCCATCATATTCATAGTCATATTAGATTTGAATTAGTAATCATTTATAGATCTTTCTCTAGTAGATCTTAGAGAGTAGCTTAAACCATCACCATTTTGGCCAATAATACCTAAAAATGTTGATTGGTATTTAGAGGAAACATACTAATGTTGACATAATAAACAAGATGATGCCACTATTAAATATGAATAATTTTTAGTTTCATATTTAGTACAATTCATAGTAAGAGCACTGAATTTGCCAAACATTGTTGCTACCATAGCTCAGATCTCCATATGATTAGATACAAATAATAAAATATTTGGTTGGAGAGGACCTTTATAACAAAGTATGGAAAATATAATGAGATGGCTACAACTAAAAATATTTACTTTAAATTTAGCACATATCATATCTACCCCACTGAGTGCTTCAATAGAATTTCAACATATGATACTAGGGAAAGTACTATTCTCATCGGAAAATATCAGAAAAAAATGATCCACTTGCTTTTTCTTAAGATAAATAGAAGATTTGAGGAGAAGAAGTTATAAAAACCCATGCTTTAATTGCCTTGTTTAATAAGAAGGTTATGTAAACAAGATGATATTTTATAGTACACTAATGATACATCAAGAAAAGCCTAGAATGCATCTTATGTTAAAATTTCTAAGCTAGTACTAGTAAAAAAATGGTCAAGTAGAAACAACATTAGGCATCGAGGTAGCAACAACATTAACATCAACATGTAGCATACCAATCATGAGAGATAATCAAGTAGTACCTATTTCTTTCACACTAGTAGCATAATAAAGAGATTACATATTTATAATGATTTACCTAGAGTAGTTAGCAAAAATTATGAGCTAGGGGATAAGGGAGATATCAAGCATGTTTAAAGTTAAGAAAAATCATAGAAACCTATAATATCAATAGATATAGTTAGTAGAAAAATTTATCTTTAGTCCACTAGTGGAGACTAGGCCTAATATATCTTAGAAAATACTACATGATTCCAAGTCATGCTTGAATTAGGAAAAGGTACCATAGTAGTGGTAATGCATTATAAAGATGAATAGGAAGCTATTGAATTTCTCACTAATCACAACAAGGAAGCATTCAATGTCCCTGTTGTACCTTCAACTAAGTTAACTAAATGAAGAATGCTCAAGTAATGGCTAAAACGTCTAGAAAGGAAAATGAAAAGAAGATTATGATGGGAAAACAACATGAGGATATACTCCATAAACTAGTCTAGATAGAACAAATCATACAAGATGTTTTTGACACTCCTAATGATATTACAATAGTTTATTTTGATCTAATTTCTACAAAGAGAAAGTTGGTTATAGTAGAAACAAGGCTACAACATGCTAAGTTGAAGATTCAAAAACTGTAAGATGAATTATCCCAGCTCAAAAGTCAAAGACAAGATCTTACCAATTATGCAGCACTAGAGCATCTAGAAGAATTTAGAATAGAGCATGTGAATTAGCTCATGACTAAGTAACAACAATTAGAAGTCGAATGAGAAAAGGAAATGTGGGATGCATCAGTTGAAGATGCCAAAACATGCACATATGCTAAGGCTATGACTACATAAGAAGAAGAGAAAAAGAGACTTGTTATTAATAATAGAAGGTTAGCAAATGTAGAGAAGGAGAAGATTCAATTGAAGGGAGCCTAAAGTAGCTAAGAGAGTAGTTTGCATAAGTTAACCTCAAAGTGAAATAATTGGCTAGGGAAAATATAATCCTATTGATAGAAGTTCATGTCATTAGACAAAAATATGCTATAGAGAGTAGTGCATAAAAAAACAAGGCTAAGAAACATGAAAGACTTAAGAAACATTTTAAAGACTAAGTGGGAATGTAAAAGCAAGTGAATGAAAAAGAGATCCAACTAGAAAAGACCAAGATCAACCATGCTATGAAATAATTACCAAATTAGCAGCCCATCTTGGATAGCCTTACACTGGTTCATTAAGCAGAATTAAAGGTTAAATATTTTTATGTTGAATATGTAACAAAGTACATAGAGTTGGCTAACTTGATATATGCCAACTTGACCATGTTAATAGCAAGAATACCTAGAAATAAATTAGACCAAAAATTGATAGTAATTTATCTATTATATAAGAAAGAGTTTAAGGATAGAAAGGAAGTGTAACAAAAACTTCATGTTGCTAACTTGAACTTCTAGGTGGTAAAGGTGAGTTACCATGTTCAAAAATACATAGCTACAAACTTGGCCAAGAAAATGAATGATTATTAGGATTTGCAAAAATTTTCCAAGGCCTTTGAGATTAAGAGAAAATAGTTCATGATGTGTTATGTAAAGGACAAAGAATTATTTCCAAAATTTTCATGTCCTTGGGAAGTGTCTACAATAGAGAACCTTCCAAACTTGGCATGGACTATTAATGATCCAAGGAAATATGAAGAAAATCTGAGAGCTCTACATCAATACTTCAACATGAAGAATATGATTGCATTTGGAAAACAACCTTAGTAACCACTGATACAACAACCACCACTATCAAGAACTACATGAAGATCTACATAGGTAATTTTTTGTGAAATTTTATCATGTTTTATCTATTATTAGTTTATTTTTATCATTTTTTTCTAATCATATATTTACATGATATTTTGTAATCCACTTGAACAAAGATGTGGCACTTAGAAAGTTAGTTAGTAGTTAATATTTATAAGTAGTATCTTTTTATATTTGTATAACCCCATGATTTTGTGACAACTCTATTCTCCTTTTGTTTTAACTTAAGGATGAGATTTTAATCAACCATAGGATATAATAAATCATGGATATTTTAAAGTACCTTTTCATTTTAAATTATATAAAATATTTCTTTTAGTAAATTCAAAGTATTCTTTAATCTTATCCTTGGGAAAGGAGGGTGTTAGACTGAAAAATAATATTAATAATAAGCAACAAATTTAAGGTACATCACATACTTAAACTCTAAGTAGAAAATACCAAAAACAACTTGGAAAGAAAAAGCTTTTCAATTTTAAGGATATCTACACAAGTGTGTAACCTTACAATTGATGCTTTGAAAAATTAAAAATTAATTATTAGTACTAAAGATGGTTCTAATCCTAACAACTTTTCATAATTTTTACTATTCTTGTTTAAAATTAAATTTAAAAAAAAAAAGATTCAAGGTAGCAATAGAAGGTTTTGACAAAATACCAACTTTTTTAGGAAAAGAAGATGTAATAAAAAAATAATGACACATATTGTGTTAGCCTAGTGATACAAGTCTTAACCAAGTAACCTTAGATTATAAGTTTGATTCTACTAGATAGCACTCAATTATAAATTAAGAAAACATTCATTGAGAAGGAATTTTGAAACTAGTCTAATAGAGCTAAGGGATCTCAGTGGATGTAAGTAAAAATCTTAGTTTCAAATTTAGTATTTTTGTTACATGAGGAAAAAATTACTCTGTGAGCTATCTATTTGAAATGATTAATACTTTCTATAGTAAAAGTAAAAATAGTCATAGAAGCTTCTATCTGTTCTAGTTTTTTTATTGTTATTTGATCATTCTTATCATTAATAGTAACTTGATTTTTTAAATCTTCAATTTCAGATTATTTGTTTCTATTCTCAACTTCAACACATTTTTTCTCTTTTTTAATAACTTCAACATGTTTTTTCTTTTCCTTAGAATTTTTTAGCAAAAAAGAATAATAATTAAAGAAATATTTTTCATGATAGAAAAATTATGAAATATTATATTATGTAATTGATTAAATATAAGTCTTTACACCTACTTGTAATAGTATTTTTTTTATAATTAAGAAGATTTATTTTCAGAAAATTGTGTCCAAGAATTAAATGGTGTGGAAATAAATTCTATATCTTTAGTGATACTGACAAATAATTTAGTACTCATCTTTTTGAAAAATCAATAGAAAATTAAATAGCTTGACAAAACATGGAACTTAGATCAAACGTCAAAATTTAAAGTCCACTTAGGAATAATCAATGTTGTATGCTTATGTATAAATGATATGATATCTAGGATATGTTGCACCATTGAAGCATTGTTTAGGTCAACAAGGAGAAAAAAATAAAAATATTACCTAGCATGAATAACTAGAATATCATGTTTTTATATCATATAATTTAACTGCTAATAAATCCAAATTTTATGTGTTATGACATCATAGCAATGATGTCATTGATATGATGTTGCTTCTCATGCTATGTCATCATTGATATGATGCCTAGGAATGTGTGCACTCCTATAAATACAACACTTGGACTTATGATCCAAAAATTTTCATTCCCACTAAAACAAAACTCTTGCAGTTTGATTTATTAGACTTAGACTTAGTAATAGAAGAGCAAATGCCTACAGTGTGATGTATCATAGTTGAACAATGTTTTTATTCAAGCAAGTTGTACTTGGGCACAAGTTGTGATGGAAATAAAGATCGAGACTATTTCCCATCATTGTAGCATTCCCTTAGTTTACTATTTTACCTACCATAATTTCTACTATTTTACTAGATTAATACTTTACTTTTTCAAGAACTATATTTTTACTTGGTTGTTGTTAAAATGGAATGGGCATAACTGATTTCAAGTGCTTAAGTGTAATCATTTGGTGGTCCTAGTAGTTACTTCATTTGATTCATTCAGTAGTGAAATCACTTGGTAACCCAGTAATGGTTATATGAGCCCAAGGTGTGTATGGTGAATCAAGAATGGATACTTATCATTGTAAGCTAGAATAGACTTACATTTCCTTTATTAGCTAGACTTAGCATTTAACTCTACTTTCACTATGACTAAACTTAGGAGCATAACTGGCCCTACAACATCACTTAACATATGCCTCATTGTAAGCTAAACCATACACTTAGACTTCACTAGCTTGAAGTGGGAAGACAACAATCACAAGCTTCAGTCAATTACTAGCATATCAACATTATTCATTGACAGATTCCAGTCAAGTCATGCCTAAACACTCATGACTTGTATCGTTGGATGCTAGATTGCTCCACTACTCATCAATGGCACTATTGTCAAGGATGTATTCATGTGTGCTAAGTAATTGATTTTACAAAGTTTGTTGTAGTAAGAACCAAAAATTAATCTTTAAATAATCTTAACAAATACCAGTGTCATACTTACAACATGGATTCAATTAAAGATCAACCATCACTTGCCAAAGAGATGAAAAGGAGCAATGACAGAATAGATGATTGATGAGTGGCGAGGTACCCCTACACTCAACCATACGAATACAAGCATAACACGCACGATCCCATCGAACTCCGTAGACTAAGTGCCTACACGCCTCATGGAACACTTAAGGTTAATTATTCATTATCTTCCTAGACTTACTTGTAGTTGTCACAGTTGTATGGTTAAGTAAGTCTGAGGTATATGATTTTTATAGTTTTTCTATTTTATCTCCTATTCTATTGAGGTCAAGGGTGAAGAGACTAATTGACTAACTTTAACTACCTAACTAAGTCTAAATTAACCTAGCATCAGCATCCATTCCCACTTACCATTCACACCTTGAACCAATGCAACCTTGGTTACCAAACACTAATCATTGTTGGGATCACCAAGCATAACGCACGTGCTCAAAGCAGTCATACTGAGGCACTTAACTAGGAGAGAAGGGTTAAGAGAGATTTAACAACTAATAAAGAAATTAAATGGTAAATAGTAAATAAAAATAAATAAAAGTCTTATTTAGCCTATTCCATGCATTGCAAGGTTTATCCAAGAAGTTCATCTTTATTTCCATACACGAATATGTGTTCAGGTACAATATCTGCTCGAATAAAGATCCGTTCACTTTGGAGTTCCTATTGCGAGCAAATGGAAAATATTCTATCTTTGGAGGGATCAAACTGTTAGAGTTTCACTACAGTTTAAGCCTAGGATGAGAAACAAGGGCGAGCCACCGCTTATTTATAGATATGATAGTGCACTGTGATATCGCGGCGTGGGATGTGATATCACGATGGACGCGATATCGTGGCCCATGTGATATTGCATTCCATCATACCCCCATGACTGAATGAAAACTCTTCCTTGAGTTCCTTACAAAATATAAGGAAGGTATGGCATTACTGACTCAAAATGGAACTAATGGGATGACATGTGAATGGATCATCATTACAAGACAAGACATAACTGGTGTTCATGAAAACAAGAGTGAACACCTTATTACATTGACATTAGGACTTATTTGGTAGCTGAAAAAAAAAAGAGAGAAAGAAGTTTTGCTGCTACCAATGCCAAGATTGCACCGTTCAATGTCCATCCGTAAGCACACCATCGATCTTGCTCCTTGCATAGCTACTTTTAGCACTGCTCCATTCCAAGTGTTCCATCCAGATCCAATCGATTGTTGTATGATTGCCATATGCACACACAACATAGTCTTTATATTAGCAAGGGTAAATGAATTTCAATGTGGTGGATACCTTGCTTCAGTGAAAGGTCCATTGCCTGAGTTGTGGTGTGGCTAATATAGGTCTAGAGATATAATATTGATGACTACTGAAGGTGTAGGGGTTAGGAGAAAATCAAAAAATTGGGCCGCATACCCCCATGACTAATCACGAACCTCTGGTAGCGATAGAATGGAGAAAGAATAAAGAACAAGAAAGATGAAAAAAAAGAGACAACGATAACGTCGATGAAATGGATGTCAAGATGGAAATGAAAAAAATAAAATGGCTTGCAAAAATGTTAGGGAAAAGAATTTAATTGGTGCACCAAAGAGGAATGTCAGTGGGTCCTCCCCAAAGTAGGGTCATGCCCTTAATGCCCTAACAAACCCACATTCAAGGAGTCTATAGGCTCTGGGAATGTCATATGGAAGAAGAGTTAAAGTCTTAACTACAAGAATTTACCAAAAACAAAATAATGTATTCACCAAAATATACACTAATGATACAACTGACAATGAGGTGAACAATGGAGAGAAGGGTGGATAGAAGAGAATGGAATGGAATCCCAGGAACAAGGTGGTGTACAGCCCCTTGTGTGTTTCATGATTAATGTGACTTAGCAAATCTCATTCCAACTCTAGCCTCAAACCAACCACATCTAGTCACTTCACATTAATGCACTCGACTGAGCCATCCACTTGAAGTAACAAGAATGCCTTCACCCAAGAGCCACCACCATTTTGATGAAATGAGGAGAGAATGGAAAGCAAGAAGGGCCTTAGTTAGAGGGAATATTTTTATTTTGAGTTCCATAACTAGTGCTTGTAGCCCAAGGGATTATTTTGTCTAAGGGGTGTGCTTTGAATTCTCACTTTTTTCTTTTCTCTCTTTTTTTTATTTGTTTGTTTTTTTATGTATTTATACGTGAGAACCACAACATGCAAAGACTTTGTTATTTTTATTGCTTAACTTCCCGATGATTGGGTGACATCGAAATGACAAGAAAACTCAAGAAGAAAACATCCAAGCCCCCAAGAGAACAACCAACACAAATGCATCAAGTTCCCTTGAAGTCACACCCTTTTCAATCCTTGAGTCCTTCCTTAGTTTGAGAAGTGCCCAGTCACTAATTCGTTAATAGGTATTATTAGAAAGGGATTATACATTTCCAAGCTAAGAGAGACCATAGAACTTGTGGATGGATGGATGAAGTGGACTCATTGCCTGCTATGTCAAAAGAACCATACCTTAGTATCAACATCATCACTTAAAGGTAAAAACCAAACATTAGCAATTAGTACGAAAATAGTTCATACCATCATGAATAACACTTATTGGGTGACAAACTTACAGGATGGATAAGTCACACACACACACACACACACACACACACACACACAAGAAATGAAAATGTATGAACGATGTTGTAAAAAAAAAAATAAGAAAAGTTAAGGAATTTTTTTTAAAAAAAAATATGTAAAACAAAAATGTATAAAACAAAAATGTGTAAAACAAAAAATTGTAAAACGAAAATGTGTAAGACAAAAATGTGTAAAACAAAAATGTGTAAAACAAAAACTAAAAAGAACTGAGGGCCCCAAATGATTAGCATAGGTGGCCATCTCCTCCATGATTGAATGGAAAGGGAGAGATCCAAAATAATGAGCGCCTATTTGAATTTCTTAGAAGTGTCCAACTTCTTCCAACTGATGTTCTTAGATTAAGGGGTGGAAGTTGGCGATGCTCATACTCCAATGTGTCTATGCCTTCGTTGTTAGCATGAGTTGTTCCCCTAGTTTGTTCCATGCATGTTGGTTGGTTGCTCTTTCATTTAGCTGTCAACCATGGGGTGTCTACTACTTGTGTGGTTGCTACATACAGGCACCTTTGTATTTGTGTTTTTAGGGCACACCAGTTACATGGAAGAGATGCTGAGCATTCCTCCATGTCATCACCCTCTGAGTCATTGTATGTGATGTACAGAACTTTCTTCTTCTTGATCTTTCCATAAATATTTACCTTAGATATTTTCAAGGAAAGATTGTAGATTCCTAGGCATGCGTCTATTGTACTTAGTCATGCCCTTCCCATTATAATTGGGAAGTCCCCTTCATTGTTGTTAACTTCTATCACCAGGAAATCGGCTGGGTATGACTAACCACACATAATGGTAATAATGTCCTCCATCAATTCCAAGGAAATGGTGATGGACAGGACAACCAGCTCTAGTTGAATATTGCTCTTCTTTAGTTGGGGCAGGTTCCAGGTTTGATACATTTCTTGTGAAATTAAGTTGATTCCAGGACCTAAGTTAAGAAGAGTCTTATGTGGTTCATTCTCGGTGACTTGGAGGTAGATTAAGGAACTTCCAGGGTCAGATAGTTTCCTGGGAAGGTTGCCTACCTTGATCCAGTTGGTTACGGTATGTGTTAACATAACCATATGTGTTAACATAACCATATGTGTTAAGCTCTATTGTTGGATGGAAGGGAGCTCCAAAGTCTTGTATGTTGAAGGAGCGTGCATAGACTCAACCGCTTGTTGTTGTGAGAGCTTGTTTGGGATTTTGGTTCTGAAGAAAGATCTTCTCTTTTTACGATTGTCAGAACCAGCAGTGGGTTGAATGTTTACAGCTCTCGTACCATTATGTTGCTATAGTTGAGTGGGGAGTTCCCCTTGCATTATTGGAGCAGGTGGTATGGGAACTACTGGAGGAAGAGAGGCGGATGGATTAGTAGGATGGTATGGATGTGGAGTATCTCCCAGAGGAGAAGGAGTCCTTCTAAAGTACTCCCAAACTTGGTAGTAATGTTGGGGAGTTGTGTGACCCATGGAGTCACTTGGAGAAATCGACTGCTACACGTAGTATCCATATGGGTTTGGCTGCAGGTAAGGGTACTGTTGTTTCGGAGGTGGCATCCCCCATGACTGTGGGTATTGCCATTGCTGATGTTGTCCAATGGGTTGTGGTGGAGTTCCACTTGGATAGTACATCAATGATTGGTGGAACTACCTTGGGTTACCTTGGGGATAAGGTAACCTTCAGGGTGTTTGCCATTTGTTGAGTCTTGGGCTTAGTGCATACACCCCAGACTCTTGTAGATGTGAGATGATTGGACAACATCCCTTGGGATGGTCATATTGGTAGATCTCACATCCACTGTCATCGTATGTTTCTGAATCCACAACCTGAATGAAGATAGTTATTTTTCCCTTACCCTTGTCATGTGTAGGGCCTGAATCTCTCCACTTTGTCTTGTTCTTGTTACTACTTCGTTCCTCCTTAGACTCCTCTATAATCTTTAGGATAGTTTCAATTTTACTATCTAAGGAACTCCATACATCATCTACCTTAGCTGATACTTCTATTGTTAGCTTTTGAAGTGGCAAGGTTTTTCTGTTCACCAACTCTTTGAGTGGTGACTCATCTTCTTCATCACAAAATCTCACTCCCTTTTTTTGAAGAGAGGGATCATAGTTATATTTTTCTGTGCTCTCTCTTTTTCATAGCTCCCCTTCTTCTTTGGCTACTTGTTCCAACAATTGATGAATCTCATGGAATCTAAGTTCTAATAATCTCCCTTGGGCATAAGTCCCAAGGGTTCTCCTAGTCTCATATCTTAGCCCATCTACGAGATGGCAAAGTTGATCTCGCTGTGCATAACCATGGCCTGGGCAACGATGTAATAATGCATAGTAGTGGCCCATGGTAGCATCCAAGGGTTCATGATTACCTTGCTTCCATCCTTGGATCTACTTATGCAAGTTAGACACTTTGGAGTATGTTTGATACTTATCATTAAACAATTCTAACATCGTACTCCACCTCCTAATGGTTTCTGGCTCTAGGGACTGGTACCAACTCTTTGCTTCCTTGATGAGTGTCCTGGGAAACAACTTCAATTTCTTCCACTCATTCTCTATGTTTTGCAAGGCTCAAACATTATGGAATGCGTGTAAATGATTTTGTGGATCAGCATTATATCCCCCTTCAAATCGTGGGATGTTGTTCATGTCTAAACGCTTGATCCAGCTATCTCTTTGATGCCTTGTTGGTATTCTCACTGCCTCCATTATATCGATCATACTTCGGGTTGCAAGTAGGGGCTCATCATGATCATCTCTTTCATGATGTCTATGATGTCTATGTTATTCCCTACTTTCCCTTCTTTCATGCCCTTGTCCTCTCTCTTGACATTCTTGTTGAGGTCTCTCATTTTTCCTACCTTTATCCTCACTGTTATGCTCTCGATGATTGTGCCCAGAGGTAGAAGAAAAGGTTGAATGATGTGAAGAAGGGAAAGAAGAAGGAGAACCATTGCCATGACGATGTTTCCTACCTTCTCTTCTGTGGCTTTGGCCCCGATCATGATGACGATCCAAGTGTCCATCCTTGTAATGTGTTTTTGTTCCCTTAGTGAATAGTTGGTGTTCACGGGGATCAGAACCAGGGTTGTGTATCATAGATCATAGGTTATGATATCTCACCTTCTCACTATCATTAGGAGGGGGAACATCATTCGATAGAAAACCTATTATAAGTGGTTCACCATCTCCAATTTCACTTAGGATGTGTAGGACCCCTTTTCCCTTCAACAGTGTATGGTGGCTCTCCTGCCTTGAGTCCCTTATACATTGTGCAGATGTGGGATGGTAATCCCTTGTGTCGAAATCACCTATAACATATTTAGCATAGAGCTATGTCATGCCGATTTGTGCTAAAGCACAGAGGAGCATGTTTGGAACTGACCAATCTGGAGGTAACACTATGTTACCTTGCAAGTCTCTCCAGTGCATCTATTCATCTTGATGGAGGATAAAGGTAAAATATGGTATGTACTCATCAGGATGAGTGTATACTACCCGATGTTGTTGAGGAACTGGCTGATTTTGGTTATGTGTTTTAGATTGCCAACTGTTTCTTGTATTATCCCTAGGTGGTGTAATGCTCTTATGAGAAGAAGAAGAAGACATTGTGTCTTATCGATGTGTTGATTAACCGTTATATAATTTTTTGTTTAATTAACCCTAATGGTTCATTTAAGCTCCCAACGATGTGAGTGATCTCCTATGTTCTACTTAGCGCACAAACACTTAGTCCCCGACAACGGTGCCAATGATGAGTGGCAAGGTACCCCTACACTCAACCATATGAATACGAGCGTAACACATGCGATCTGGTCAAACTCTATAGACTAAGTGCCTACATGCCTCATGGAACACTTAAGGTTAATTATTCGTTGTCTTCCTAGATTACTTGTAATTGTCACAGTTGTATGGTTAAGTAAGTCTGAGGTATATGATTTTTATAGTTTTTCTGTTTTATCTCCTATGCTATTGAGGTGAAGGGTGAAGAGACTAATTGACTAACTTTAACTAACTAACTAAGTCTAAATTAACCTAGCATTAGCATCTATTCCCACTTACCATTCATACCTTGAACCAATGCAACCTTGGTTACCAAATGCTAATCACTGCTGGGATCACCAAGTGTAACACACATGCTCAAAGCGGTCGTATTGAGGCACTTAACTAGGAGAGAAGGGTTAAGAGAGATTTAACAAATAATAAAGTGATTAAATGGTAAACTATAAATAACAATAAATAAAAGTCCTATTTAGCCTATTCCATGCACTGCAAGGTTTATCCAAGAAGTTCGTCTTTATTTTCGTATACAAATATGTGTTCAGGTACAATATCTACTTGAATAAAGATCCGTTCACTTTGGAGTTCCTACTGTAGGCACATGGAAAATATTCTATCTCTGGAGGGATCAAACTGCTAGAGTTTCACTACAGTCTAAGCCTAGGATGAGAAACAAGGGAGAGCCACCTCTTATTTATAGATATGACGGCGCACTGCGATATCGCATACTCAATATCGCATCCCCTGCGATATCGGGTATGCAATATCGTGGCCCATGCGATATCGTGTCCCATCAATGATGATGAAGACTATAGCATGCCAATGCAAACTAGAATCTTATATGCTCATAATGATCCTTACTATCTTGATTTTACCTTCATCTTAACCAATATGGGTGACCAAGGTGGAGAGACCTATGGACAACATTGTTCTACCTCTAGGTCATTCTGCATCTACAATGATTCAAATAGCTTTGAGGGGGATGAATCTAAGCCACATGCAAGAAGGGTATCATTTTACCAAACACATGAAAAGGCCCTACCAACCCATAGAGGCACAAGTGCAGAGAGATGCTAGTATGGAAATTAAACATGCCCATAACAAAGGAAAGTAGATCAACTCTCCTATTATCCTAGAAGAGCTTGATGGCGATACATTCATAGTAGAAAAACTCCGAGAGGATCATGAAGTTAATTCTCATATTCCTATCATTTGTTTGGAGGAACCTATGAAATTATAGTTACACTCAACCTTAGCAAAAACACCTAGAGGAGAAGCAATGGACTCAAAGTACAAGAAGTGCTTAAGGCTAAGAGTTTCTGCTAGATGACAAAGAAAAAAATATTAGAGTCATGAAAGGAGGGCTAGCTGACATCATTCTCCCATTACTTCATCTTCATCCTCATGATTGTTGATGGATTCTAATCTAAGGAAATACAAATACAAATAGCATGATAGGAAAAGATGTCGAGCTCATGATCGAAATGACTATCACCCAAGGCACTATGTTGAGAAAGATGAAGAGCATGAGCTGAGAAGAAACAGAGATAGACATGAGAATATCGAGAGGTATGAACATCGAAGGGGATACTACTATAATAGAGTAGACAAACCCTATGGATGCAAAGAACCCCTATTAGTAACTTGAATCATGATCAACATACAGGAGGCTATTTTCATCCCAACTAGGTACATATTGAATAGTTGTATCAAGTGGCTAGACATGAACAACATTGTTAGATTTGAGAGTGGATATAATGCAAATTCACAACACCACCTTCAATCATTCCATGATGTCTACATCCTACAAAACATAGAAAGTACTTGGTAGAAACTCAAGTTATTCCCTTGAACACTTTTCAAAGAGACTAAAAGCTAGTATAAATCATTGGAACTAGAATTAATCAAGATATGAATTACCATGCTTTATCTTTTTAATGACAAGTATCAAACCTACTCTCAAGTGTCAAACCTTAGGAAACAAATCTAGAGGTGGAAGCAAGGTTTCCATGAATCCATTTTATAAGTCATGTTATGCAGGGCTCCAATATTAGAGCCATAATGTTGGGTATTCAATATCGGGGCATAACCTTCGATGTTGGGGATCTAATATCATCTCTTCTATGCATGCCTATAAATACCAAAATTGGGTGCACAGTTGAGATATAGAAGATAGAATTAGATTCATAGATTTTTGATTTCAAGTTTTGTTAGTTTTTAGTGCATGCATGTGGTGTGATGTTAAGTGATTGTATGGCATCCTTATTCAAGTGTGACATACTTGAACATGTTACATGTTCAATAATAAAGATCAAGATTACTTCCATCCTTGCAACATCCACTCAGCTTTATTATTGCTTTTGACTACTTAAATGTTTACTATTTTCCTTAGTTAATGTTTTCATTTATCACTCTTTATTATTCCTATCATCAAGTGAAATGAGTAAGACTAATCATGAATACATAAGTGTAATTAATTGGTAACCTAGTAGTGTATTATTTGGTATGCCCAGTGACATACACTTGGTAATCCCAATGGTAGTTATGCAAAGTCCAAGAAGTATGCATATGGTTAGGGACAAATACTCATTGCTTGTAGACTAGTTTATACTTTACTTTCCATTGTTAATTAGATTAAAAAATTAAGATCTTTATTATCATTAGGAGTAGCTTAGGGCCAAGAAAATCAAAAATCAAATGCCTCACTCTAGACTAAATGATATGTGACAAAGCTACCACTAGTCCAAATGGGAAGATAGTAAACTATGATCAAGACATAATGATTTAAATGCATAACTAGTCCCATCCATAGAATTTGATTGGATCATGTGGGAATGCTTATGATTTTTATGGTTGAGCGTAGGTGTATCTCACCACTCATCATTGGCATCATTGCTAGGGATGGTGCCAGTTATCTAGATTAGTTATATTATACATAATGGTTGTAAATGCCTTAATGATATATCTTTTAGAAAATATTAAATCACACACATAATTAACTAAAAATAATTTCTCTTTACAAGGAAGCAATAATGCATTGTATGGTGAGAACATTCATTGAAGAACTAACAAGATATATGTTGTGGAAAATTGGAGTGACCAACTTCATGTAGGGGTTTCATACTTTCATGACCACCTTAATGACACTCAAGGACTACATTCACCTAAGGTAGAAAACCCTAGAGAAGATGAAGTAAGTCCTAGACCAAAGGAGGCCTCAAGACCTAGGAACTCCTCAGAACCTAAAAAAGATAAATCAAGGAACCTTCGGAAACACCATAGAAGCCATGGAAACCCTATTAGTTTCTCATCTTCCTCTTCCTCTTCAACATCTAGTTTTGATGAAGATGAATGTAGGTATAGAGACAAAGATTTACTATGGGTTTAAAATAAAAATAGAAATCGAAACCACAAGGAAAATCAAAGGCATCAAAATGAACATAGAAAAAATCATCATAACCAAATAAATAAAAATAGAAATTTTCATAACAACATGTTTGATGATGATGAACCCTTGTTGGCCACTAAGAGCTTGATGTAGATGACAAAGGTAGTTAAGATACCCCATAGGCATTGCAGGGAAATTTTCCTAACAAGGCTTGATATGAATAATATCCATAAATTTATGGGAGGCTATGATTATGATCCACAGCATCATTTACAAGCCTTCCATTATGCTTGTGTCTTATACAACATTAAAACTAGGTGGCAAAAGCATAAGCTCATTCCTAGGAAACTAATCAATAGAGCTAAAGTATGGTATAGATCTTTGAAATCAAATTCAATCCAATGATGGTCCACCATTTTGGAACTCTTCAACGAGAAATACCAAACCTCTATGCAAGGGTGTCCAACCTGAGGAAATGGATCTAAGGATGGAGACAAGAATAATGTGAACCCTTGGATATGGCCCTAGATAGATACTATTCTGTACTAAATTGATACCTATACAATGGTTTCTCTAAGAAAGAGCAACTTTTCCACGTCATAGATGGGCTTCATAATGAAATAAGGGAGATCCTTGGGATGTATGCTCAAGGTCAATTATACAGGCTACAAATCCATTAGATCCAAGAGCTAATAAAGCATGTGGAAAAAGAAGAAGAAGAGATATGAAAATGGGAGAATGTTGAGAAATATCACTAGAACCCAAATCTTCAAAAGAAGAAGATCCACATTTATGTTAAGGAGAAAGAGAAAACTCTTGATAAGGTGATTTTGCAACAAACCTTGTTGATACAAAAATTCTATCAACAAACTTGAAGCAAAGTTTGATAGGATGTCAAAGTGGATAAATGAAAAAGTTACAACTTTCATAGAACCCATAGAGGATAAGGTAACTCAAAATGAATCAAGTGATCACAATTAATGGAGGAAGAAGAACCAAGAAATAGCTAGGAACACTTATCAGCAAACAAGGAAAATGGTTGAAGAAAATGAGGCTATAGACTTAACCACAAATGAAGATGATGAATGTGATATCTGCATATATGACCATCCAAAGGGCTATTATCTAGTCATGTTTCATCTACATGAGTATTGGTCTTTTGCATTAAATCCTAAGTTTGTACAGAAGCACATGCCTAAGAAATTACCTTTTTCATAAGGTAATTATAGATAGTCCTACACCCCAATTCTAGTATCCCAAGGCAACTTTGTACCAGCCTCAACACTATCATCAATTGCAATGGCAAAAACCATAGTCATGAGGGAGACCATCACCAAACCATCCCTACCATAACTACCAACTAATTCCATATGATTATTATGTTCAGCAACCTATTTCCTGAACTAGTTCTACAACCTCTACTTCAAATTGCTACTATCACTCTCCCAAGTATCATCAACCAATGACATCTTCTGAAGGATCACCACCTCACACCTCTTACCCTCCATCCTATCCTTGATATTCTCATGCTCCAACACATCACATGTCACTTCTAGCAACACAGGAAGGTTTAGCATCACAACATCAACAAAAGATTGTCACTTGTGCTATGAATGTGCATAGACATGCTAATGCCAATAGCTTTTCACCACAATCTTAGAAATGTCCTTTCTTTATAATGGCTCCCATGCATAAGTGTAACACTCATGGACCTACCACATTGTCCAAACTAGCACAATTCCAATCTAGTGCAACACCTCCCCTTTTACAACCAACGTCCTCTAATCCTACCTAAGGGCCATCATCCATTGTTACTCCAACACCTAATAGAAGCAATGAATCTAGCATTGTGGAGATAAAAAAAATTCCATGGATGCCTAATCATGGTCAAGAGTGCCATCATGGGCTAGATACCTACAACATTTACACAACTCATACTCTAATCCACCATACATTTAACAACCAAGTGTATGAACAACAACTTGTCTATGCTGCCACCACTAAACCAAGAGACACATAGTGGCTTGAAAATGAAAGGTTAACATTATTTCACAAATGCATAGATCCTTCCTATCCACTTATTAATTCTTTTCATAGTTAAACACTTAGTTTTGGGGGAGACACCCCATCCTAACATTCAGAATTAATGGGTGTTTTTCATCTTTTTGTTTTATAATTTTTTATCCTTTTCTTATTTCATGATACTAATTTTTCCTATCCTTTTCAAATTTTTCCAAATTTTTTTTCATTCCTTTTTTCAGTACTCTTTCTTGTGAATAAAATGATCATGTAGTCCATTAAGATGAGGTTTTCTCTATGTTGTCAAGTCATAAGGAACTACTTGTTTGAATAGTAAGGCAACATCATCCATCCATCCATCCCATTAATAATAGGTTCTTACCCTAGTGATAATGATATTCTTTTCCATCATCAAACTAAAAATAAATTTGTAATCATTGTGCCTAGATAAACAAGTGTAAAAACAAGGGGGAATGTGAAGGGTGTGACATCAAGAGGATTTATGGATTTTCCTAGAACACTTTTGTATGTTCTATTATGTTGCTAAGGTTGTAATTATATCCTTGTAGATCTAACAAAAATTGGAAGTAAGAATAAAATAAAATGGCACTAAATAAATTTCTAAGGATTCCACTGAAAAGACATGTTACCCATGGCTAAAGGTTGACAACTTTTCAAAATACATACAAAAAAAGAAATGTGCCATGAATAAAATTCTCCCTTGGATAAAACACCAAGTGATTCTACTCCTTGTAATGGTGGTAGTCATATGGTCATCAATCAAAGAGATGAAACAATGCGATATCACTAGGAACATGGTATGAACCTGATTTGAATCTTGGAAAGCAGGGCTAATGATTACTTAACCATTACTAATGCACAATGATTCATTATGCCTATGGTAAGGCACCTCACTTCCTAATCTTTGCAATCCCTTCTAAAATCCATCTCATCTCACTATCTATATGATCCTAACTTGTGGTTTTGTGTAACATATAGTTATTTTCTCAAATTAGTGATTTTCACATGTGTGTTTTGTTCCATAGGTATGCATCACATTTAATCCCTTTGGGGCATTTGGAAATTTTTAGGTGTGGTTATACAAGGACATTAAGGGATGAAGCCTGCTTTGGGAAGGATCCACTTGTATAACTATTGTGACTTGTACTTTTTTGATACAACTGCATCATCTTACATCTTCCATGTGCATAAATGTTAAACTAAAAAATTCTCTTATCATCTAACTGATCCATTCTATATCCTAAATCCCATGTCCCTTTTCATGCATCTTCCATAGCTTTTAATTCCTATGATTCCATCTTCTAACATGTACTGGTGCCTCCATATAAATTATCACTTACCCCAGAGCTTTTGATTTTACTTCAAACCCTTCCACCAATCACAAAGCTTTATTTTCCATGCTAAATGCCCACATAATATGAAAATTAAAGCACCCTAAAATTGACTACCCACTATCAAGTCAGACTCAACATCAAACACCTGATATCAAGTTCATAAAAACTATATATAAGACCCACATAGTGTTCAAACATTCATTATCAATTGAAGCTAGGGGAATTTTTGATTTTTTTCTCTCAACTTAGAGCTCCATGCAACCAACTTCCACATGCAATATCTTACTCCATACCACTCTGATTTTCATGGGTTTTGAACCTAGTTGAATGTAGAGTGTTTAATTTAGTTGGGGGAGGATGCTTGCATGGAAAACTTACATCAATTTTTTGAAATTTTCTATCACCTAAAAGGTATTATGAGGGTAAGAATGTTAAAAACCTTAAGTGTTTTAATGAAAAAATCAATTGTATGAATGTCAAACCCTTTGATTTTTTCACCCAAGGGACCATAACCATCATAATAAGCCATACATAAGGGAAAAGAGGCCAATTGTGAAGGGTCATAAAAGAAGTTAACACTTTTTGGGCATTTTTATGGAAATTTTTTCTAACTTTGCAATCATATGAGCTAAAGGACTTAATAGAACTAAGGCCATGAGTAAGGTATAAACCTATTAATGATAACTAACAACACCATAGTAACATTAAATCCTTAATTGATTGTAGATGGCCCCAAAAAGAGGAGCACAAGAAGCACATTTGCAAGATGTAAGCAAATGCCTGAGAGGTGGCAAAGGTCAACTAGCAGAACAAGGCCCACCAGTTGACCATGAAGAATAGGAGGCCAAGTCATTTAGCATACACATGGCTCTTCAATTTTTCACTTCTTTGTTTTACACATTTTTTTATGCACTTCGTTAATTTTTTCAATTTTTTGTTTTACAACATCATTAGTATGTTTTATCTTTCTTGAATATTTATTACTTTATTATATATTTTACTTTATTTTTGTGTGACTTTCCATTATTTTTGCTAATAAAAGTGCTTTATTACCATAGGACATAGTGCAAATGTTGTTGTTTACTAATGGTGGTTTGTGCTTTATCTTTTGATTGTTAATGTCTGGTTTCAATTTTTTAATGTTGATGTCTAATGAATAAGACATGGTTTATTTTTCATGAAATAGGCAATGAGTCCACATCATCCACACATCCACAAACTCTATGATTCCATTATTTTGAAAGTTTAAGGTTCCTTTCATTAAATAAAATTTTAATAAATTGATGACTTTAGTAGTTTCTTGAATTGATAAATATTTAAAGGTTTGCACATGGTGTGACTTCAAGGGGACTCAATACTCTTTGTACTCTTCTACTTGCTTGGGTGCTTAAGCATTTTCATTGGCTTCTTACTATTTCATGTCAACCAATAATAGGAAGTCAAATAAAGTCTTTGCATGATGTGGTTCACATCCAATATAGGAAAAAAAACATGATGAGAATTCAAAGGACACCCCTTAGACAAATAAACTAGCTACAAGAAGTTATTGGACTAGAAAGACATGTTACCCATGCCTAAATATCCCCTCTAACTAAGGTCCTCTCTCACTTCCTACTTCTCTTTTCTTCTCTTTATGGAATGGTAGTTGTTTTGTGGGAGTACTTTGATATCTTAAGTGGGTGAACCAGTCTTGGAGTAGTGATGCAAAGTCACTGGAAGTGGTTGGTTTTAATCTAGACTAAGGATGGATCTTCTCAAGTCATCTTAAACACAAATTCCACAAGGGACTTCTTATGACCTCAATTTGAGATTTCATCCCACCTTCTTAGTCATCCATCTATGCTAATTGTAACTCACCTCATTGCTAGTTTCTATGATATGCTCGATGTCTTATTTTGATGTGTTGAAATTCTTGGATAGATTCTTTTGTGTTGGTCTTTAACTTTTCATAATCATTAATCGACTATGGGGTCCATAGACTTCTTAGTTGAGGTTATGGAAGAATACAAAGGACATGTGCTTACTATGGGGAGGACCCACTTGCATATCTCTTGGTTTGGATAGTTAAGCCTTTTACCTTGAACATTACTACAATCATATCTTTCACATATTCCATTGTGCATCTAGCTCTACACTCCTTAAACTTTCATAAAACTTCATTCTATAAATATTTTCTTAGTTTCCTAAATTTTCTAAACTCTATCACCTTCTTCTACTATTTTCATCAATTCATGAATTTTTGGGCTTCCATTTAACTATAGTTTCACTCAAAAATTCCTTGTATTTTCAAAGTTTTACCAAAGTCAATGGTGGTTAACAGCTGCATTGACTAGGCCTAATCAACATAGCCAACCTCGTTGATGGGACCCCATCAACTAGGCTACAGTGATGCAACATAAAAAGTCTATAAATATCACCAAAAAATTTGCAATTTTGTATCATTTACTTCAAAACAAGAGGGGAGTTTTTGCCATTTTTCACAACCCAAAACCTTCCAACACCCATAACTTTTCGACCATCTGTCCAAAGTACTTTGTTTTTCATCTTGTAGATATAAGAGGTAAGCTCTTCATCATGAGGGCTACATACCTTAAGGTTTTTAATGAAAATTTTTATCCCCCAAAGGATTAGTGAATATAATGATAATGAAAACCTTTGATTTTTGAGAGTTTAACCCTTTCAACAACCTTCAATATGACTATAATCATTTACCAACATCAAAACACAAATAATTTAATAATTAAAATTGATCAAATCATACATAATCATAACTTAGTTAGATGTAATGTTCCTAACAAGATAAGGTATCACAAATTGTTTCATGTTACATGATAATTACTAATCCATGGTCATGTTGGGATTACAGATGGCACCTAAACCGAAACAACCATAGGAAGGAGGACCATCTCAATAAACGAAGAAATGACCCAAAACTAAAAGGGGCCAACAAGAATAAGTTCAGGAATAGGTAGAAGAAACCCATGCAATGGGACTAATTTGGGAGGAGCCCAAAGTGGAATCAATTAGATAGATTCTTGAAGAAGAGGCTACAATAGAATAATCGTAGTGAGGAGAGGTAGCAAGGCCCTTACCAAGACTTGAATTCATACTAACAAAAGCCTACCTTGATACAATCAAGCCCTGTGATGTCTAATTCTTAGTTCTCCAAGAATTGAAATTTAGGTCATTCTTAGAGCATGCTCCAATAGAGGTGAAGACATAGTTACAAACCTCTCCCATGTGACCAATCATCACTTCTAATGGGGAGTGGTACATGGGAGAGACATACCTCTTCTAGAATAAAAAAAGGGCAGGTTCCATGATGAAGATCAAGGATATTCAAGTGTCCTACTTAGCTGAAGCCATCATGCAGGCTCTTGGGTTACCTGATTCTGGGACATAACTAGTAGATCTATCTACATAGGCTAATCCTAAGGCCAAAAAGGAGTGGACATAGTGGTGTTACGAGGTTGACCATAAAGAGTTTAGCATGCTCACACCGATGAAACACTTATACTTCAAGATTGAAGTCTATCACCTTAATTCAATAGTGAGACCTAATAAGGTGACTGCCTTTTCTGCCAAAGCATGTGCCACTCTAAGTGGAATATTTTTATCAAACCTTTCATAATTAATCTATCTCAAGATAGAAAAGCATTTCAAAGAGAATGAATGTGGAAGGAAAATCCTCCCTTTTCATGCCTTTTTCAAAAACTTTGCAAAAGGGCAAGGATAATCCCCTATGCCAATGACACAATTACGCATACTCCCATTGCCTCTTGGCCTAAAATGATGAAGGACAAGATACCTATCATATCTAAGGAAGAGGAGCAGTAACTGCCACCTTTACCACCTACTCAAGAAACAATGCTAGAGGCCTATGTAGCCATTAAGCACTTGAACAAAATCCAAGAATAGCTCTTGCATGAGAGGAAGTAGTAAGCAAGAATGAGTGGCAGAGATCCATCTATATATCAACTTGAAATGAGTCATCTTAATGAAGTGGCTCATATAATTAACTAGATGAAAAGAGGTGGATCAATGTTTTAAGCTCAACAAACACAACTTCCCATGAGATCAAATCCTAGTGCCTGAGAGGTGACATGTCTCTTTTTCAACACCATTTAGTCCTAGAAATCTCTAAGAATTCCACCTCCATTTTGGTGCACTTGGAGCAGGACGAGAGGGTAACTGTATTAGTGATGCAGCACCAAGGGCAGGAGACAGCTATAGAAGTGGTTGCTAACTGAATTTTGGAAGCACTTAATGCATCTAGAATGTCTATAATAGATGTATCTACACTTCAAGATGTGCAGAAATCCATACAAACTATCAGTAGAAGATTAAGTGTAGCCTAGCATGAAGAATTGCTAGGCCGACTGGTGGGGACTGGGCAATTGATTCCGAACACCTTTAATTTTCTAGATAACATTAGTGCAACCCAATTGGAGCTTCCCAAAGTAAAGGGTAAATTCATCATCCTAGAAGGGCAACTTAAAATGTCTCAAGCACAAAACCAATGCTTAACAATACAGGTTGTTGAACTACGTGCCCATTTTGCTGATCCCACACTTCTCAATCTTGCAATCACCAAAGATGAACCTTTTTAGCAACTTCAAGAATGATTAAAATAAGTTGAAGAGGGAACGGTGATGGAGATCTTTAAATAGTTCATAGCCAAAGCATAGACTTACTCAATTCAAAAGAACTTAGTTTAGATGTGCCAAGAACATGAAACACTGACCACTATAAAACCATCACCTTTGAAATGTTGATGCATGAAAACAATAGATGCAAAAATTCATTCATTAATATTAGGAGTAGCTTGCCATAGTGAACATGAAATTGAGGAAATTTGTAGTAAAGAATCACAATCTATCTATGGAGGAAGTTTGTGAATTATGCCAGAAATCTACCATTGAAATCACTACCTAGAAAAATGAGGCTCTCAAATTTGAGAGAGTTATAAATTGCCACAAAGATCAAGTTGGCTTGTAGAAATAAGTGAATGAGAAACATACCCAAGTGGCTAAGGAAAAATTAAATTAGGCCCTCCAACAACTCCAATAAGGAACAAAGGAATGGCAGCCCATCATTAATGGGATAGATTCCTACAACAAAGTGAAGATCTACCTAAAGGAGTTGTAAATCAAAGAAATAACAAAATATATGGAATTAGCCAATCTTCAATATGAAAATCTAGAAATGCTGACTACTAGATGGCCATGGTTAGAACTTGAAAAATAGGTGGCTTGCTCGTACTTTTGTATGAAGTTGAGTTCAAGCACCACAAGGACACCAAGAAAAATCTTAAGATAGCAAATGTTGAACTCAAAGTTCTCAGGGCATGATTTGCTAATCAACAATCAACTATTGAGAAGCTGGCTAGGAGAATAAATGATTACTATGAGTTGGAGAATGCAATCAGAGTGTTTGACATCAAGTGCAATAATTCATTGTCAATGCTAAGAAGTTATTCTTAGAAATTCAATGTCTTGGGAATGTGCTCATTCTAGTCCACATTGGTGAAGTTCCATGGATTGTGCATGATCCCATGAGCAAGGAGAAGAAAATGAAAGTATTTCTAGATGCTTTCTGCTTCCCACTAGAAGTTGTAGCACAAGTTGAATAGCCATAACAGCCTTAACCACCACATGTACCTAAAGCTAGAGAAGGTTTGTTAGAGCTTTAGGAGCCTCGACTACCTAGGACTATGTGATCTTTTGAAATGGTCTTCATACCATTAGAGGATGTGCTATCTATTTTTTTTATGTTTAATTTTATTTCATGCACACCACAATTTGTAATTTTGTTGATTCATACACCTAGACACTTAGTTTTGTCATGTTAGTTCTGTTGTGTCATGTGCTAGTCAATAATCCCATACCTTCCCAATTTTGTAGAGAACTCAAGGATGAGTTTTCATTTAGTCATGGGGGTATGATAAGCCATAGATTGGTCACATAAAAAAAACCTCATTAACTAGGCCCCATCAACTAGGCTATGTCAACTAGGCCCTATCGGTGCATTGTTTGATGTGTTGATGTGGCCCTGTCGATGCATGGTCTATTCTTGCCTATAAATACATGCCAACATGTCATGTTTAGGCATCATCTTATCATAGTGTAGTGAAGCTCTTGAAATTTTTACATTTAAGGGTTAGAATATTTTGCTGAGTGCCCATAGTAGGAGTCTCTAACTATACAGATCTTTATTCAAGAACTATTATACCTAAGCACAATAGTGTGTATGGAAATAAAGATGAACTTTCTAATAAACCTTGTAGAATTCTAGATAGCTTAAATTTTTTTATTCATGCATTTAATATTTTCAATTATTGATTTAAAGTTCTTCAATAATTAAATTAATTAAGTAATTAATTGAGGTAAGCTAAATAGTAGTTAAGTAAACACATAATCATGATTGCTTCAAGCATGCATATGACATTTGGTAATCCTAGCAATGCTTAATGCTTGGTAACCCAACAATGTTATACGTGTTAAGGATGTGTACAGTAAGTGGGACCAAATACTTATGTTAGGAGTAGTTGAATAGTAGTTAGCCCATTATATTAAAGTAGGTATTAAATTACTTTATTCTCTATCTTTTTTATTTCAAGCACTAAAACCATAAAATATAAAATGATAAAAATCATGTACCTTAATTACACTTAAATCATATCCTTGAGCTTCACAAGTGTAGTTGGGAAGACAATGAATGTCCTCAACGTCCAATTTACTTCCTAAGAGAACTAGTGCACCAAAAAATATAGAGTCCATGAAATTTAACTAGATCATGCATGAGCGCTTCATGATTCATATGCTTGGGCATAGGGGTACCTCACGCTCATTAGTGTTAAAGTATTTAGGGATGATTTTTCTACATACAAGCTAGATTTTAAATAAGCACTAGACTATTTAGAGTAGGTGTTAAAGATATGTGTAGAGACTAATCTAAAGTACAATTAGCAAAAAATCCATCTTATGGTCTAGGATGGGATTGTCTTAGGGCATAAAATTTCATAGAAAGGAAAGAAAGTGGAACTTGACAAATCTCAAGTCATAGAAAATATCACTTAGAGGCCACAAACCATCAAGGATATTTGATCATTCTTTGGCCACATGGGGTATTACAAGTGGTTCATAGAAAACTTTTTAAAGATTGCAAAACTTCTAGTTGAATCAACTAAGAAGGATGCATCCTTTCAGTGGACTAAGTCATGTGAAAAGACCTTTAAAACCTTGAAATAGAAGTTGATTGATTGATGTTTCAAACCATGCATTGGGCATAGCACTAACACAACTAGATGATCAAAAGAGACCATACTATATTCATTGCATTAGCAGAAGCATCACTGAAGCACAAATTAACCACACCACAACAAAAAAAGGAGCTAATGGTAGTGGTGTATCCACTTGAAAAGTTCAAACATTATGTGCTCAGGTACCCTATCTACATCAACACTGATCACAGTTCCATGCATTTTCTTATGAACAAACCAATAGTCAACCACCAGGTGATTAGATGGCTCATTTCTTGTAGGAATTTGACATAAAAATAATCAACAAGAAGGGTACAAATAATGTTGTAGCTGATCACTTATTGAGACTTAGATGGGACTCACAAGACCATGTAGAATCTTTGTTAGACTAATTCCCTAATGAAAACTTGTTCACTAAGATAGTCATGAATGTAGATTCAACAAGAATTTCATGGACAACTAATTATTTGACTTATCTAAAAACATAAGAACTTCTTGTTGAATGGAGCAAGAAATAGAAAGATCAATTCCTTCATAATGTGAAAAGATACATAGAAAAGAGTACCTTCTAAGAGGTGAACCACGAAAACACTTGACAAATGCTCAAAAGGACACCATGCGAAAACGCTCCCAGCAATATGCATTAATAGGAGACACCTTGTGTCGCAAATCCTATGAAGGAATTCTGTTGATGTGCGTTAGTAGCATTGATGGTCAAACGATTGTAGAACAAGTCCATGAAGGACTTTGTGAAGGGCACATTGCACCCAAAGAAATGGCAATGAAGATTAGGCGTTTAGGCTACTACTGGCCACACATGGAGTACGATTGCATCTCCAAGGTCAGAACATGTGACATTTTCCAAAGGCATGGTAATCTAATGCATGTGCCACCTAATGAATTACACACAACACAAATCACATGGCCATTCCAAAAATGGGGATTAGACTTAATCGGGACATAGCTTTATTATCACGGCAACTGAATACTTTACAAAATGGGTACAAGTTATTTCCCTTAGGAAGACCACCTCAAAACACATTTGCACTTTCATAATAGAAAATATCATAACCCATTTTGGTATTCTAATGACCATCATTACTGACAACAGGCCATAGTTCAGCAGTGTAGATACTAAAAGCTTCTGCGAAAGCCTAGGCATTAAACATGCATTTTCATCACCTTACTACCCACAGAGCAATGGTCAAGCAGAGGCTACGAAAAAAACTATCATCATGGTGCTCAAAAAGATGCTAAATCAAAGTAAGAAATGATGGCATGAACAATTAGTCTATGCATTATGGACATACAAAACAACACATCGAACATCTACAGGTAAAACTCGATATAGTCTTGTGTCCAGATCTGAAGCTATTTTACCTTTAGAGTTACAGGTTCCCTCATTGCAGATTGCTCTCTCGGGCCTCCTCGATGAAGGTCAAAATAATGAACTACGCATTGCTGACCTTCACTCAGTGGAGGAAAAACATGTGTGAACACTTGATCAAATCGAGTGGTACCAGAAACAACAGCAGCAATGACACAAACACGATCTATACAAGCAGCCAATCAAAGAAGGAGACTTAGTCCTTAAAGCTGTATGTGAACACTCAAATAAATTCTTAGCCAATTGGGAAGGGCCTTACTTGGTCACCAAGGCATGCAATAATGAAGCATTCAAACTTGCTGATATGAACGGGAACGAGTTTGCTAATCCTACAAATCACTTGTACCTAAAACGGTACTATGTCTGATAAACTTGAGGTACATCAAAGTTTTGGAATCATGACTTAAAACTAATACCATAGAAAATTCCTAGAATCATGACTTAAAACTGATACCACAGAAAAGTCCTAGCATCATGACTTAAAACTGATACCATAGAAAAGTCCTAACATCATGACTTAAATCTGATACCATAGAAAAGTCCTGACATCATGACTTAAAACTAATACCACAGAACAATCCTGGCATCATGACTTAAAACTGATACCACAGAGCTCTGTCCAGTACGATGTTAAGCTGCCACATCTGTCCACCATGACGTGAAACTAGCGCCTAGAGTCCACTAAGACTATAACCTAGCTTTCCTCTTCACAGTCCGCTATGACTATAAACTAGCAATGCACCATCTGCTACGATGCTAAACTAGCACCGTCCAAAGGGTTATGATGTAAAACTAACCCACAACAGTTCGCTAAGACTATAAACTAGCGACATCATCGATGACCAGGAAAAAACTTGAAAAGATGTGTTGCTGCAATTGGTTGTACATGTTCCACAAAGACTTGTTGCATGATTCATCTCATGGGCCCTAATGAGGCTGATGTTGTTCATGATTTTGTCTGCTTTGAAAATTGCATGCGGTGGTTCGGTCTCCTTGTTTAAAGTGCTCAGTTAACCAATTCATTTGTGTTTATTTTCTTGTCTTCTTGGAGTTGTGTTTGTAGGATGACACTCCTGAGGCGTTCGTACATAGATGCACTTCATCGTGATGATAAGGTATCACATTCTTCCTAACACACATAACTAGGTTAATCAATCTGTTCATAAGTACATTCCCAACTCTTGATACATCCCATATTTCCCCATCATGTCCTAATTATCTTATTCAATTACACCCCTCGATACATTCCACTCAGCTCAAAACTCTTAATACACTATTGCACACTATGGCTCTCTAAGCAGTTGTGATGCAAAACACAATACATAGTACATGATGCAAAATGCAAGTGCTCAAACATGAGCACGACACAAAAAGCAAGCTCTTTCAAAAAGACCAAGAAAAGAAAAATAAAAGAAAGCAAAAACAAAAAAAAAGGGGCAAAAGAACAAAAAGGTCAAAGGGAAAAATGCATGGAAATGTCTTCATGACCCCGTTGACATCATAAACAAAAGATTATTGGCTATTCTCATACGAGCCCCAGGCGAGAAGGCAATTGTCTTGAAAAATAGTTACACTCATGTCTCAAAGAGACCATGTTGCACATCATCGTGTGGCTTTGGATATTTACAACAGGCCCCATAAACACTCTACGAGAGTCTCGTTTCTCCAAAGAATGCACCCCCTATATCCCGGTTCCGAGTCTGCTGAAAACTAGCTATTAACAAGGACCAAAGATATGGCTCATTCACATGAGAGTAACTCCTCTCCCACAATTCCAATAGCAATTACAACCCTTGATCAACTCCTAGCCTCCCTTGGTTACAACCAATCCCCTTGCATCTTGCCATCACATTTCCCTCAATTCCATGTACTTTTGAAAATGGTGCAATGACATCTGGCCAAGGGCTGACGGTTAATGCTTAGTACTTGTTTGTTCATGGTGCTTTGTACTTCTTTTTCGACGCCTCTCAGGTAGATTCCTCCAGACATCAACAAAGAGGGGCCAATGAAACACCACTAATTTCAGCCTAACACTTTGAGCTAGAACAACTCGCACTTGAGCTTTTGAAGGAAAAATTTGGAATAACACAAACTAGCTTGTCCTAGCACTCATGCTGGTTTGTAATTTTCTCAGTCACGCTGTAGTCATGCTGAGGTCATGCTGGTAGCATGAGTACAGTGTGACTAACTCAGACAGTCCCAAAATTGAGTAAGAATGATCTGGTTTCCATGGTGTAAACCAGCCTCAGCCACTGATGTCCACCCCAAGTCTTAGCAAGCATTTAGGAATTCAATTTTTAAGTCAAATGGTGAAAATTTCTCTCGGTCATGCTGTAGTCACGCTGAGGTCATGCTGGCAGCATGATTATAGCGTGACTGACTCTCACGAACCCAAAATCAAATCAAAGAAACTGGACTTCCAAAGTGCAAGTCATCCTCAGAGCACATCCTTGACAGCTTCCAGTCCCAACTTCCAAAATGCCAAATTTCAGCTCAAAATTGCAAGTTTTCGCAAGATTCTGCATGTCACGCTACAGCCACGCTGTAGCGTGACATACTCAAAGTGGTTCCAAACAAGTCACATCCAAGCTTAAATTCTAGATTTCAAATCACTCTCAAGTTCAACTATAGCCAGACAGTAGTTGCACTCAAGAAGCAAGCTTCAAAATCACAATTTTGAACAAAACACATCATTTTTTAGTAATGTCACGTTGCATGTCATGCTGTGGTAACGCTGCAATGTGAATCTAGTGTGACCTACCACAAATAACTCAAAACAAGACACTTTCAGGCTCAATTCGTCAATCACAATTAGGAAATCCTTGCACTTCGAAAATCAGTCTTCAAAATGAAAAATTTGGTGAAAAATTGCTAAGTCACACTGAAGTCATGTTGCAACGTGAGTGTAGCGTGACTATAGCATGCGCACACTGAAGACACATTACGATAAAATCAAGGCACGCTAGAGGTCTTGGTCAACCATAAGATGCCTTAAACAGCCATGGAACCACGGAAACGCTCAGATCGACATCGTGCAGCAGGCAAGTCAAAAATCTAGAAGTTTCAAGTGAGCCAGAGTCGATTTCTCTTATTTTTTTCATTGTAAATTTTCATCATTTGTCACTCGTCGAGCTCTTACGCTCTGAATTGTATGTGCCATGAGTGTGAGCTAGCTTGAGTGAGTTGTCACAAGTTGTAAGATACAATGCACCTGGTCCAAAACGTAGCTTGTCCACACACGTCCAACTCACATACAGCTGTCCATTGGACACATGTCGCTAGATCGACTTTCCTCTCATCTCTCAGCCATTGATTCCATTCTCGAATTCTGCACCCAAGCCCAGCCTAGCCCTATAAATACCCTATCAATTCATATAAATGGGGTTGGCAATTTCAAAGGTGGACGGCTTAGGAAACTTAGACCAGCAATCCTTGGGTGCTCGGGCATACTTGAATCCTAGCATCCAAGCACTTCTGACACACATCACATCACATCACCCCAGGGCTTGGCACTTGACCTGTGCCATCCACACATGTAGCTTCACTTTGACCAGTGCACATCTTTTCTAAGTAATACAATACAATTCATTTTTCCAGCCATTTATTCTATTTGCTCTATTTTACATTCATTTTACGTTTGGTTTATGTTTTGTTCATGATATAGTTCTACATATGTTCCTATTTACATTTTTTTGCGCACTATTTACATTTTTAAATGTCAATTACGATAACCCCAGTGCAAGTAGTAGTTTACGCTCGGGAAAGTCCTTGGTTAATTTGCATGCAGACCATCCAAGGCACTCTACCTTTGTTCCCTTTTCCAACTTTCCCTCAAGTGAAGGTAGGGTTAGCTGTGTCTTCCCGATGATTTTTTGGTGTTTTTTTTCCCTTCCAACCTTACACCGATGATTTAGGTTAGTACATAGTCCATCACTGTCCCATTAGGACTAGTGGAGGACATTGTCACCACTATTTGTGGATGGTCGTATCTAGCCGATTTCCTAGTGATTCAAGTCAACAACTGTAAAGGGGACTTCCTAATCATAATGGAAAGAGCATGGCTAAGTATGATTAATGCATGCCTAGGCATACATGATCTTTCCCTAAAAATATCAAAAGAAAATACGTTTAGAAAGATCAAGAAGAAGAAAGTTTCATGCATCGCATATAGTGACATAGGGTGCAACTACGTATAGAAGGCCTAGTTTGTACAACACTTAACATTGTCTACATGCAACTAGTGTGCACAAATACCTAACATACAAAGATTCTTGTATGTAGTAGCCATAAGACATATGGCACCCGATGGCTGACAACTGACCAAGAGAGCAATTCAACTATATGCATGGAACCAACTAAGAGCTTGACTTACATTCACATCGATAGCATAAACACATTAAAACAAGTCCATCGTCAACTTCCAAGTCATAACATTAGAAATATCAACTGGGGGAAGTTGAAAATCCTTGACGAGTTCAAGTAAGAGCCCCTTCAGTTAAAACCATTGCCCATCGATATGGAGTATACATTTCTCAATAATGGAAAATTAGTAATCATTAACGCTAAGCTCACTCCTCAACAAAAAGAAAGACTGTTGAAAATGGTAAAAAAATGGTCAAAAGCCTTTGCTTGGTCATATCCTGAATTAACTAGAATAGATACTAGGATATGCCAACATAGAATTTACACTGATCCCTCCATGAAACCTCGATGACAACCGCAAAGATGACTGAACCCAAAGCTTAAGCAAGTGGTTCAAGAAGAAGTTGAATAACTTCTAAAAGTCATGTTCATCTACCCCATTACTAATAGTGAATGGGTTAGTTCATTAGTCATTGTGCCCAAAAAAGGAGGTAAATGGAGGGTGTGTATAGACTTTAGGCTATTAAACATGGCAACATTCAAAGACCACTTTCCATTGCCATTTGTTAATCAAGTGTTAGATACCATTACAGGGCATTGCTACTATAGTTTTCTAGATGGTTATAATGGATACAATCAAATCCAAATAGCACCAGAAGACCAAGCCAAGACTACGCTCACAAGTCCTTGGGGGACATTTGCATATAAGCAGATGTTTTTTGGCATGTGCAATGCTCCAACAACATTTTAACATTTGGTTCTAAGTATCTTTCTGCAGCAAATAAGGAATGATGTGGAGGTCTTTATGGATGATTTCTCCAACTATGGAGCAGACATCGAACAAGCATTGGACTAATTAGAGCAAGTACTGAAATGATGTGTAGAAACCAACTTAAGGATCAATTGGCAAAAAAGCCATTTAATTGTCCAAGAAGGTGTTGTGTTAGGGCATAAGAGTTCACAAACAAGGATAGAGGTAGATCCTAAAAAGATTAAATTCATCCAAGGTATCACTCGTCAACCTGAAACTGTAAAAGATATCTGGTCATTCCTCGGACATATTGGTTATTATCGACACTTCATCGAGAAATTTTCCAAGATTGCAAAACCATTAATGGAATTAATGAAGAAGGACATACCTTTTGAATGGACCAGGGAATGTGAGCTAGCCTTCCAAACCTTGAAACAGAAGCTCGTAGAAACACCTATTCTACAAGCTCTTGACTGATCCAGACCATTTCACATAATGACTAACGCATCCAACTTTGCCTTAGGGGCCGTACTTACACAGTTAGATGACCAAAAATGATCCTATTACATTCACTATGCAAGTTGAAGTATTGTTGGTACATTGCTTAACTACACCACAATAGAAAAAGAGTTCAAGGTTGTGGTGTTTGCATTAGAAAATTCTAGGCACTATGTATTGGGCTATAAGATATTTGTACACATGGATCATAGTGTAGTTTGATTCCTAATGAATAAACCAATGGTGAGCCCTTGCATCATACGATGGCTCATGATCTTACAAGAGTTCGATCTTACGATGATTGATTGTAAAGGCACCAAGAATGTTGTTTCTGATCATTTATCTCGGTTATGATGGGACAACAAAGAGGATAAATATCATATTTTTGACCACTTTCCTGATAAAATCCTCTTTGCAAGTGTAGTAAACAATCAATTAACCATAGAGGCAAATTGGTATAGTAGCATTATTACCTATCTCCTTACACAAGAAACACCACAAGGATTAGACATTAAAAAGAAACAACAGTTTCTTCACCAAGCCAAATATTTCATGGAAATCAACGAACAACTTTATAAAGTATGTTCTGATGGCTTGGTCGGATGGTGTGTTCCCAATGTAAATCGCTTGTAAGTTCTCTAAGATGCTCATGAGGGCCCTTGTGGGGGTCATTACATTGGGAGACAAACAACCATTAAAATCTTGCTTGTAAGATATTATTGGCCTACATTGTTCCAAGATGCTCATCATTTCGTCCAATCTTGTGAGCACTGCCAACACGATGGAGGAATGACTACTAGAATGAAGGCTCCACAACAATGGATTCAACCTTTATAACCCTTTGACATATGGGGAATTTATTTTATGGGGCCTATTACACTGATGTCCAATGGAAAAGCGTACACTATTGTTGTTGTTGATTATTTTACAAAGTAGGAAGAAGCAACTGCTATTATGGATTGTACATCATCTACCGCTGCATGATTTGTTCAACAACAAATCGTAAATAAGTTTGGCATGCTCATGCACTTATTTCTAACAATGGCACACATTTTACAGGTGCAACTTTTCAAAAGTTGATGCAATGCTTAGAGTGGTAATATTTTCCTTAGATATTTCCAAGGAAAGATCATAGATTCCTAGGCATGCGTCTATTGTACTCATCCATGCCCTTCCTGTTATAATTGGGAAGTCCCCTTTGTTACTGTTGACTTCTATCACTAGGAAATCGGCTAGGTATGACCAACCAGAAGTAATGGTAATGATGTCCTCCACCAATTCTGGATTGGTCAGCCAGCTCTAGTTGAATATTGCTCTTCTTTAGTGGAGGTAGGTTCCAAGCTTTATACATTTCTTGTGAGATTAAGTTGACTCCAGAACCTAAGTCAAGAAGAGCCTTATGAGGTTCATTCCCAACGACTTGGAGGTAGATTAAGGGACTTCCAAGGTCAGAGAGTTTCCTAGGAAGGTGGCCTACTTTAATCCAATCAGTAACAATATGTGTTAACATAACTGTATGCATTGAGCCCTCTTGTTGGTTTGAAGGGAGCTCCGAAGCCTTATTTTTTGGAGAAGCATGTACAGACTCAACCTCTTGTGGTTCTGAGAGCTTATTTGGGCTTTTGGTTCTAAAGAAAGATATTCTCTTTTTATGGTTGTTAGAACCAATATCAAGTTGAAGGTTTATAGCTCTCGTAGCATTACCTTGCTGCGGTTGAGTGGGGAGTTCCCCTTGCATCATTAGAGCGGGTGGTAGTGGAACTACCAACGTAAAAGATGCAGATGGATTCGGAGGATGGTATGTATGTGGTGTGTCTCCCAAAGGAGAAGGATTCCTAAAATACTCCTAAACTTGGTAGTGACGTTGTGGGGTTGCATGACTCATACAGTCACTTGGAGAAATTGATTGTTGCACGTAGTAGCCATATGGATCTAGTTATCGGTAAGGGTATTGTTGTCTAGGTAGTGGCATCCCCCATGGCTATGGATGTTGCCACTACTGATGTTGCCCGATAGGTTGTTGCAAAGTTCCACTTGGATAATATGTTAATGGTTGATGGAACTTCCTTGGGTTACCGTGGGGATAAGGTAACCGATGGGGTGCTTGCTATCTATTAAGTGTTGGGTTGAGTGCATACACCCCAGACTCTTGCAGATGTGAGATTATTGGGCAACATCCCTTAGGATGGTCATATTGGCAGATATCACATCCACCATCATTGTCTGTGTCAGAATCCACAACCTCATCGGCAATAGTCATTTTTTCCTTATCCTTGTTACATGCATGGTCTAAGTCTCTCCTCTTTTTCTTATCCTTGTCACTACTTCATTCCTCCTTAGACTCCTCTACGATCTTTAGGACAGTTTCAATTTTACTATCTAAGGAGATCCATGTTTCATCTACCTTAGCTAACACTTATGTTATTAATTTTTGAAGCAGCAAGGTTTTTCTATTCACCAACTCTTCGAGTGGTGACTCATCCTCTTCATCATAGAATCTCACTCCCCTCTTTCGGAGGGAAGGATCGCGATTGTACTCTTCCATGCTTTCTCTTTTCTGTAGCTCCCCTTCTTCTTTAGCTACTTGCTCCAAAAATTGATGAACTTCATGGGACCTAAGTTCAAATAATCTCCCTTGGGCATATGTCCCAAAAGTTCTCCTGGTTTCATGTCTTAGCCCATCTACAAGATGGCGGAGTTGATCCTATTGTGCATAACCATGGCCTGGGCAACGATGTAACAATGTATAATATTGGCCCATGGTAGCATCCAAAGATTTTTGAGTACCTTTCTTCCATCCTTGGATCTTCTTACACAATTTTGATGCTCTAGAGTACATTTGGTATTTATCGTTAAACAATTCTAGCATTGTACTCCACCTCCTAATAGTTTCCAGTTCTAAGGACTGATACCAACTCTTTGCTTCCTTTATGAATATCCTAGGAAAAAAATTTAACTTCTGCCACTCATTTTCAATATTTTGCAAGGCGCAGGCATCATGGAATGCCTATAAGTAATTTTGCAGATTAGCATTGTATCCCCCTTCAAATCATGGGATATTATTCATGTCTAATATCTTGATCCGGCTGTCTTTCTGGTGCATTGTAGGTATTTTAACAGCCTTTGTAATGTCTAACATACTCTGGGTTGCTAGTAGGGGTTCATCATGGTCATCTCTCTCATGATTTCTGTGATGCCTACATAGTTCCCTACTTTCCCTTGTATGCCTTAACTCTATGGAATGCCCTCATCCTCACTCTCGACTCTCTCGTCGAGGGTTCTCATTATGCTTACCCTTATCCTCATGGTTTTGTTCCTTATGGCTACGTCCTGATGTGGAAGAAGAGGGTGAATGATGTGATGAAGGAGAAGAAGAAGGAGAACATTCACCATGACGATGTTTCTTACCTTCTCTTTGATTTCTACGACCTCGATCGTGATGACGATCAGATTTCCCGCCTTTGTCATGTGTTTGTGTTCCCTCATTAAACACTTGGTGTTCATGGGCATCAGAACTAGGATTGTGTATCATGGAGCAAAGGTTCTAATACACCACCTCCTCACTCTCATTAGGAGGGGGAACATCATCTTGTAGAGAACCTATTGAGATAGGTTCACCACCCTTAATTTCTCTTATGACAGGTGAACCGTTATGGGGCCCTTTACCCTTGATTAATGTATGGTAACTCTCTTGTCGTGAGTCCCTTAAATGTTGTGCTGTTGTGGGATGGTAATCTCTTATGTCATAATCTTCTACAATGTATTCAGTGTATAATTCCATCATTCTTATCTGTGCAAGAGCACGAAGGAGCATGTTAGGGACTGCCTAACCTGGAGGTAACACTATGTTACCTTGCAGGTCTCTCCAGCACAGTTGTTCATCCTGATGGAGGATAAAAGGAAAATTGGATATATACTCATCATGATGATTATATACCATCTGATACTATTGAGGAACTAGCGGTTCTTGGTTACGTGTGTTATGCCACTGACTATCTCTTCTATGGTCCGTAGGTGGTGAAGTGCTTTTATGAGAAGAAGAAGACATGTTTATCTTGTCGATGTGCTATTGACCATTGTTTAAATTTTTTTCTAATTAACCCTAAGGGTTTGTTTAAGCTTCCCAATGATGTGGATGATTTCCTATGTTCTACTTAGTGCACAAACAACTTAGTCCCTGGCAACGGCGCTAATGATGAGTGGTGAGGTACCCCTACACTCAACCATACGAATACGAGCGTTACACACGCGATCCAGTCGAATTCCACAAACTAAGTACCTACATGCCTTATGGAACACTTAAGGTTAATCATTCATTGTCTTCCTAGACTTACTTGTATTTGTCACAGTTGTATAATTAAGTCTGAGGTATGTGATTTTTATATCTTATCTGTTTTATCGCCTATGCTAGGAGGAAAAAGGTGAAGAGACTAATTAACTAACCTTAACTAACTAACTAATCCTTAATTAACCTAGCATCAGTATCTATTCCCACTCACCGTTCACACCCTAAGCCAATACAACCTTCTGGGATTACCAAACGCTATTTGTTACTGGGATTACCAAGCGTAAAGCACGTGCTCAAAGCGGTCGTACTGAATGCACTTAACTATGAGAGAAGGCTTGAGAGAGATTTAATTAGCTAATAAAGAATTTAAATGATGAACAATAAATAAAATCCTATTTAGCTTAGTCCATGCACTTCAAGGTTTATCTAAGAAGTTCATCTTTATTTCTGTACACAAACTTGTGCTCAAGTACAATATTTTCTCAAATAAAGGTCCGTTCACTTTGGAGCTCCTACTGCGGGCACATGGAAATTATTCTATCTTTGGAGAGGTAAAACTGCTAGATTTTCACTATGGTCTAGGCCTAAATTGAGAAACAAGGGAGAGCCGCCTCTTATTTATAGATTTGGCGACGCACTGCGATATCGAGTATGTGATATCACAGGGGAAGATGCGATATTGTGGCAGACATGATATCATGGCCCATGCGATATTGTGTCCCATCACAAACCTTATAACAATGGAGAATTCAAACTGGCAAACATGGATGAGAATGAATTGACCAACCCAGTTAATCATTCCTATCTCAATCCATATTATATCTAACACTAACCTATTTTCCTATATCCCTTGCTTACCTTTATTTGAAAATATGGACAGATTATTAATGCTAATGATCTTTGTAGCCTATAGCAAGCAAGCCAATGTGACCTCTTATCTCTCTCTTTTTGGCACAAGAAAAGTATTTCAAACTTTGTATAAATCTATGAAACAAAGTATGGATTTCTCATGTTATATTAGTTGTAACCTATGATAGCTTGTATCTGCTTTTTACCTTATGTGGCCTTATGCAATATCTTGTAATCACATGTATTCTTTGACTTGTTTTCTTATCCTCTTAGAGTTGCGCTTCTAGGATGGAGCCTGAAGTCATCACAAGGATGCAACTCATTGCAATAGTAAGTTACAATGCTACCTTGATGTACAAGATTTGGTTAGCTTGTTCCATAGTGCCAAGAGTTCTTTCCTCACATCACTTCCATTATTCCTCTTAAGTCATAATCTTATAGACATAGTATAATCTTCCTTACACTAATAAAAATGAAGATCTATGTTTGACATTCATGCATCATGACCATGTAACATCTCCTTTGATATACTTTGACATCAAGTTTATTGAATGTAATACATTTCAATCAATGAGAACCACTATATACTTTTGAGTTATGACCATTTATTTGAAAGACATGATTGAGATTTTTAGATTCTTTTTTTAAGATTTTCATAGTACAAACTATAAGAACTATAAATATTAAGGTTACTAAAACTCCTATTTTTTTACTAAAGGGATGATTATAATTAATATCCAGTATCTACATGTATGATTTTTCTTCCTATAGGCTACATAACTATTGCCACTAGGATCCTCTACTATACTAAATAAACCATCAGTTTCATAATTGAGCATAGTAATAAGGTGGAATGAAATGATAAAGAATTGTAGAAATTAGGATGTGAGGTTGCTTACCATTTCTATAATAACCATCATACCTATATGTCCAAATCTAAAACCAAGTTCATACCATTGCCAATGACATTGCATTATGTTATCCTAGGCCCACCACTATGAGACCAATCATAATCACATGAAAACACCATTACATAAAAAGAAAATATTAGGAAACATGCATTAACTACATAGGACAACTAATTAATTATG
>MNCI01035228.1:0-16832 GCA_015680685.1 Gnetum montanum
TTGACACAAGGAGAACGAATAGCCCCGATGGATACAGGGATGACTATGTGCTGGTTCAAACTGCAGGCACAGTGTAGAGGCTATATGCTTAGCGTGTAAGGGAAAGTCTAGCGTACCGGGTTTCTATTTTGGTTCTTAGTGTCTCTATTTTTCTCTCTAGTTTCTCAAAATTACCAACCCTGATCTAATGAAAAATTGGGGTTTTTATATAGGTTTAGACATTGGACTGAAGTTAGGTGACACGTGGCACGTTGACCGGGTGTGAAAGAATAAAATTTACAAGCATGCTGCATCCACTGGGCGTATACGCTATATCTGGTGGCGTAGACTCTGGGCGTATATGATGTGCCTACTGGGCGTATACACTGTGGATGCTGGACGTATATGCTGGGCGTATACGCTGTGTCTACTGGGCATATACGCTAGACGTACAGGATGTACATACTCAGCGTATAGACTCTAGAATGCTTGATGTCAATACCTGATGATTGCTCTCTTCGTGTGAGTTGATGCCTTGTACCAAATTTTTCTCTGCAGTGCTGTTTCCATGTCGTCTTCAGGGATTGCATGCTAGGCGTATACGTTGGGGATGTGTACGCTATGGATGCAAACTTGGGCATATACGCTAGGGGTATACGTTGTGAATGTTGGGCATATACACTGGGGGTATATGCTGTGAATGCATACTTAGTGAAAACTAAGTATTTTGAGCTCCAAAGTTGCCATGTTTGGTAGCAGCTGTTGTCGTGGTCGTCGGTGGGTCCCAAGGAACTGCTCCTTGTTGAGTTCGACTCTGCTTGGAGATGTCTGTGGACCCTCAAGCTTCAGTTATGCTGGGGAACGTCGTGACTTAGCTCAATTCTTGTTGGAGAAGTACTAAGCTCGAAATTTTGTAGTGTTTCACCAACCACACTGGAATGCTCCCAAGCCAACCCCTTGAATGTTGTTTGCTAGGGTATTTATAGAGTCAGGTGTGGGAGAGAAATGTGATTTGGATGCCACGTGTCCTGGATCCCACAGAGTGCAAACGTGATAGTGTCATGTTGTTGTGTGTGTGAAACCTGGCTATGACCATACCGCTAAAACCGCATGTGCCAGAATCCAGTGAACTGCTATATTTGTTACAAAGAAAAATGCCAATCAATGAATGCAAAGTGGAGCCTATACTCTAGGACTACATCTTCCCTACCCTTGTGGGCAGGGTCAATTGTAGGGACAACTTTGGGGATTATCAGGGGGGTTGCAAAACGAAGAAAACTTGCTAATTTTGTCCGTTGAAATGTAGGGATGAGAGTGACCATTGTCAACAAGTTCTGGAGTCAACTGAAGATGTCTTGGGGTTTTTTTTATGTGGGTTTTATGCTATTTACACTGCCCAACATGTTGGCATAGCGTAAACACCCATTCGCTACGTTGTGCTACACTGCGTAACGTAGCATAGCGTAGTCGCCAGTCTTGAAAGAAGTCTTTCCTAAAAGCCAAGAATACCTATCTGAGGCCTAGCTAGGTAAGCAACCGCAACCCTGTCTTTTATGCTAAACAGTCCTGAGACCTGCTGAGTTCATCCATGGGACACCTTGTTGCTTAATGTTTTTGCTACGTTGTGTAACGTAGCACAGTGTAGCAGCCATTGTGACACGAATTCCTGTGTGATTTGCAATGGTTCGTTAAGAAAATTTGCTTGAGGCCCAATGGGTGAAGTGGGACAGGTAGTCTTGGAGGCCGAAATGTGGCCAAGTGCAATCCTCTTGTTGGAACCACTTGGTAGAAGGCCTTCATGCATTCTATCCTTACTACGCTGTGCTACGCTGCCCTTATTCTTTTTGTAGGAGATAACTAATGTCTATTATTTGAGCACAACCACTTGTGTTAGGCTAGATAGACAATAGACATTAGTTTTCAATCTACTCTACCCTTATTCTTTTTGTAGGAGATTACATCCATAAAATATAAAATGACAAAAATTCATATATCTCAATTATACTTAAACCATACCCTTGAGCATCACAAGTGTAGTTGGGAAGACAACAAACATTCTTAATGCCATTTCACTTCCTAGAAGAACTAGTATATGAGATAACTATAGGTCCATGGAATTCGACTGAATCACGTGTAATGCCTTAGTGATTCGTATAATTGGGTGTAGGGGTACCTTGCTACTCATCACTTATCAATAGTTAAATCATGTATTGTGGCTTCCACTAACTATAGTGAAAAGACAATGATCACAAACTTAATATCAACTTACTGGTATATAATATTGTCCTATCCACGAAGTATGCTATGGTCACATGCATACACTTGTGACTTATATGATAGGGCATTGGGAACTCTTGTTGCTCATCATGTGCCTTAAAGAAATGAGTCTAGACTTAGTGCTCATAAAAGGACCATACTACAAACATGGAAGATAAATAAAGATTTTCAAGTAATATTTTGTTTTAAAGTACATTAAAAAGTACACAACTAAGTTAAAGAAGAAGTCTTACTTATTTTATGATATGTTGTTGCAAATTAGTAATTCTAAATATCCTTGAGTGATTTCATTTCTATCTACAAAAAAGTCATGATGAATTCTACTATTAATAGAGATACAAGAACAATAAAGGTTTATCATATGATGCATTAATTTTCTTTGGTTGAATGTAGTTGATTCTACCACACACTAAATGTCTCTTAAGAGATCTACAAAAAGATTAATGTAACTCTAGAAATTAATGATGAAGGAGAAAAATATATAATAATTATTAATATTTATCAAAGAAGACCTTTATACATGGAAGGTATATCATTATCATAAACTTTCAAGAAATAAAATTGAAATATGTAAAATGAGGATACACCTATATGAAGACTTAGAAAATCATAGGTACTTGTTCAAACATATTTAAGCTTCTTCATTCATCATAAACAAACATAGGATAGATGAATAGAATACTATTAGGCTATGTTACTATTACACTCTACTTTTAAGGATGTTAAATGAGATATTAAAACGAATGATATAAAGGTAGAATCTAAATGAGTTTCTGTTAGTCAAAGCCACAAACATGAAAGTTATAACTTAAAAGCATATTTTAATTGTGCATTAGAAGAAGAACAATAGTATTCTAAGATCTCTTCCCAAGTGTAATTTCATAAAGAACATGATTTCTAAATCCTTAATCATCATTTTTTAACATCTCACCATTTTCATAAGAATATGTTGAAGATGGTAGATTTCAAGGATTTGGATAGGCAATATAGTTAGTTGATGGATCATCTTAGAGAAGTGTAACATCATTCTTACTTAACCTAGGCAAAGAATGCATTACATTGATTTAACTCCTAGACCATTGGTCATGACAATAATTAAGAACTTAATTGAGATAACATGTTGTTAAAGCATTGGAAAAATAAAAATGCTCAACAAGGTAATAGTATCATCATCAAATACTTGAAAGAAAACATATATTCCATGACCATGAAAATAGAAAAGAAAATCACTTCAAGAATCAAGAACATGATATATAAAATACAATGCATAAACCAAAAATACAATAACTAGAGGTCTATGAAATGTATCTCATCTAATAAAAGGTAGTATCTAGGCATGAAATATCATCACTATGTATGAACATAATATTCATAAAAATACTCACATAAAATCATATCTAACATCATCAAAGTATAAGCACAAGCCTATGAATATGCATTCCCTAGTACAAATTTCTTTAGCATTACATCCAGAATAATACCATAATAAAGCATGCACAATAATCAATATTACTAACATCCTAACTAATAAATATGATACTAATCATATTATATAAAAATCAAAAAATAAATCTATGCTACCTTAGTTCATCAATATAGAGTGTCCAATTATATATGAGTTCATAGTTTATACATCCATGATAAATGATCAAAGTCATAGTAATAATTAGTATATCAAACATCAAATCTTATTAAATCTAAGAAACCATGAATAATACTCAAATAACCTCTAAGCATAGGGCCCACCAACTCCTCCACTAGCATCAAGACCTAAAATATAAAAATATATCAGTATAAACTAAGTGAGATTCTTTGGAACCTTTTCTAATTAACCAAGGACAAGGACCATGGATCATGGACATGTGCAAGGGGTTACTTCAACCTACAAAATCTCATGTTAGCATGCACATTCATAATACAAAATTATGTACATCCAAGTATATATCTCACACATAAAGCCACAATGATACTTCTCACCACCACCAACTAATCAATCAAGGAAGCTATGACATATTGTACTTAATGTAAATGTGAAATAGGTTTTTATGTGTACTTGATCTAGATTTCAAGAATTACATAAAACCAAATCATCCTTGTGGAACTTAATTATTAGGTTATATCAATGATGGTACTCCAACCCACTAATTAGTGAATCCAATGCTAGAGTTTTTGACCATCCCTCTAGCATTCTAGAGGTACATGAAAACTAGAGAGATTGAACATACTCTCTCTCCTATGAGATTTGGCATACAACAAAAGCCTCACTGATTCATTATAGTGGTGATTATTCAATCAAACTCTAAGGTACCTATCACCAACCTACCACATTAACTCAATGCTAGCTCTCAAGCAAAATAGTAAATAACAAATGTAATCAAGTCATAAGAAGTTGAAAGCTTAAACAAGCACATCAATCACAATGTGAATTACAAATAGCAAACATGATGATGGAAGTACTAGAGTCAATGAAATCATCACATGAGAAAGAAAATGCAACTTGATCATAGCTATAATAACATTAAAGCCTAATTTTTAGTGATACTTGAGATATGAAACCTCTAAGGAGATTGTGATGTTAATAGTCCTAAACACCACCCAAAAATTATCACTACCTTTTTCATGATTTGAAAATTCATTATTACTTGTACTCACAAGTTTCTACAAACATCACAACTTGTACTTTGGGTCACAATGATTGTCATTACATAAATTATAGGCTATTAAGAATGTCATGACTTGTAAACATAAGTTGCAACCTCCACCAAGACTTGTAATGAAAGTCATAATACACTTTCAATGTCAAGAGCTATAGAACACTATGAGTCCTCCTACAAACTACTACAAATAGGATAATACAAGTTGCTACATTCATTAAACAACTACTACATTAGTTTAATAGGAGAGCAATGTACATTTATGCCTCTCCAAACTCATGGCAAGAAATCTAGGCTATAGTGAGAAACCAAAAAGGAAATTGAAAACATAGCGCAATAGAAAATCTATCAATACATCAAAATTACTAAGCATCTATAAAATTTCCAAATATTGATTTGAAGCTAATACCTAATTGAATAGTGAAATATAAATTTATAGAAATTGTAATTATCTCTATTTTAAAAAATAAACTACAATCCTCAAAAGAACTAACAATGCTTCATAAGAAAATGCTAGGACTAAAATTCAATTAATTCCAATAGACCAAAGCTAATGTGTATAATAAAAATAGTTAAACAATAAAAACTTCTATGTACTAATCAAGCTACAATAAAACTAAAGCTTGGTAAAACTAAAATAATCAAAGGGAGGATCAAGTGGAAGATAAGGATAATGAGTGTAAGGCATGCAAACTAGCACCAACACAAATTGAATAATGTAATCTTAAAACATGTAACATAGGATAAAACAATAACTATTTAGAGGTAACATAGATAAAATACCACTAATAAATAAAACTTATTAGCTACTAACTAGTACATGTATGTGTTATATCCTCCTTTTAGATTTAGTAATCATCAAGACTAAGTATGGTATTAACATTGTTTCATCCAAGTTGAGCATCAAAATGACCTAAAAACAATGTTACAAGGCACATTTTTAGCTCCTAAAGGCCTCTTGGGACCATCATAACTCATAACCTAGCATATGAACTTCACTTTTCGTGATCCTCAAAATTTTAGAAAATAAAAGTTTTCAAAGTGTCAAAGGTGCATCATCCATGGGCCACTACTCTTATGTCAACATTAATTCTAGGCAACCTTGTCCACATCACCTATGACAATACTACCTTTTAGCCTTCATTTCAACTTCATATGATTCCAAATGGCTCATTTACAACACTTTTACCATGATAGACATCAAATTTTGGCATTTTGACATGTTGACCTTGGGACCCTAGAACCAAAATTTTTCAAGCATTCCCTTGACTTATTTTGACATTAGTTTGGACATCTCAAAGGCTTGGAATAACAATTTGAAAATTTGCTAAAATGTTTTCTATGTCCTTGAGTGATATCAGCATTAATACGAGGGTTAATGTTAGTATCATCACTTGTGGGACCTACACAATGTCATCCTTCCTTGATATTCACAATCAATTCAAGTGTCAAATAAGATCCTTAAGACTTGGAATTGCAACTTGCATAAAAAAATTTTAAAAAAATTATCTCCTAGTGACACTAATGCTGATGTCAACATCAGCATCAACATCACTAGTCTCATGTCTAGCATTGTTTAATATGCATGATCAAACTTTCCAGAAACAAACTCCAAATGAACTTCCAGTGAAATATTTAACTTCAAGTTTGAATTTGAAAACCGAAACCCTATAAATATGGGCTTCAAAGTCAAATTTGAGATCATTTTCTTAAGATCTAGAGCATCTTTTCAATATTTCGAGGATCAAAAGCACAAGAATCATACATCCCAGCATCTTTCATGTGCTCCATAGCCATTGTGAGCTTAGTTGGACACCAAAGTCTTTAATAACCCAAGGACTAATACTAATGTGGCATCACCATCATTAGGTAATTCATGTTAGCTTCAAAACTTAGAAGTTTTTTTAGCTCCAACGTTAGTCCCAAGATACTTAGTTAAACAACCCTATTTTAGCTCCAAATGGATCTTGAATAGCAACTTCAGCTTTCCCATTCATATACCTATACTCTAAAACCACATTTTTCTCACAAATTAGGTTTTAATTATCAATTTTATTTCACTTACATTTTTCATCAACACTTGTAGTTTGGTCCTCCATAAGAAGAAAACAATAAAGCATTTTCTTTGTTTGGAAAGGGAACTAACATTGTTTTCCTCATATCATAGCCCTTTATGTTTTTAATATTGTTGCTCATTTGCTTTCATTTCTATACTTTGATTTTATTTTTTTTCTCATAGTTCATGTTCCCCACTTAGTTTTATTTTCAACAATAAACTCTTAGTCAATTTTATCACTTAAACCCATCATTTCTATCATTGCCCTGTTGTTCCTAGTTTGTGTGTGATAGGCTAAGTCTACATACAATTGAAGGTTTATGTTCCATTATGTCATAATTGTTAACTTATCAAAGGTTATATCAAACCAAAGACCATTTTGATCAAGGGTTAAGTATTTCAATACTTAATTCATAGAAGTGTTCTTATGAGATTAAGAAAGAACAATTTTTCAAGAATAGTAGGATAGTATCAAAAAGAAATAAATCTAAAATACAAACTACCTCTAATGTGACATGCTAACCATGTAAACATAGAATAAAAATATAACTACACAAAATGTCATTAACTACTAACTATTATTAGCCAAAATATATATGCAACTAGGCATAAACTATACAATACCTAAGCTATATTATTCTAATTAATTAAACATGAAATGTAAAATATACTACCTACTAACATAAGCTAACCATTAGGCATAAAATACAAAATATCCACTAGTCATATGCTAGTCATAAAAATCTCTATGGACTCTATAAAGATAAAACATAGATCACAATACAATACCAAGAACAAAGCATAGGACACATATACCTATCAAAGTGATACACCCAAGCATTGACCATATCCATGGTACTTGTCATTCATTCAACTAGGTTAGTGCATAGATATAAAACATCATAGTACATAAGTAAAAACATAAATATATAATCAAACTAATGTATAGCACATAAATCCATCTATCATAAGAATCCATAAAAATCACAAAAATGGAATTTCATGATGAGCTCAAAATCAATGTAATCAATATTAACTCAAGGTGTGTCAAGTGTCAAAATATGAGGTCTTACAAGAAGATTATGAAAGCTATGTAATAACCTTTAGCACTAGTTATAGAGCATTTGTATCTATAATGATCACTAATAATAACAATGTTATATTTAATTTAAAGAAGCTTGGTTTGAAGTAAAGTAAATTATTTATGTCATACCTAAAAAAATTAAACATCTCTTAAATCTTAATTTCATTATTATTCATTCATTTATTAATATTTTCTTAAGACCTACGAAAATACTCTATCATTGAGCTTTTCTATTACAAGATCAAACATAAGATTAAAATGCATAGAAAGGAAATAATAACATCATCAAAAGAAAAACTTAAGCTTGATCCTTATATAGCTTGGATTCAAGTAATACATCATGGCATAGTTAAATAATATGAAGAAAAGTCGTTAACCAAGTATGATTTCACATTTATTCCATCCTCTCACCTTTAATATGTGCTTCAACACTATCTAAATGCATTAGGTAACACCCCCTAACCTAAGCTTAAGTTATAAAGATATTACTTTAAAAAATGAAATCATAACATAATAAAAATTGATAAGATGTCAAGAAACTTAATAGAAAAAATTGTAGATAGCCTTATAATAAGTGCAAATGGAAAAAATAAAAATTAATTTACATATAAAGTTGTAATACCAAAAGATCTATACCTACAAAACCTAATCTGTTTACTAAACATTGCAAATTCCAAATCTTAAATTAAGCAAAAAAGTAAAGTTAGAATTGCACCAAAGATAGGTAAGTACAAAGTCTACACATGCCAAGAAATTGACATTACTAAGTACAAAAATACTAGTTGAATATTATAGCTTAGAAATTAAATAAAATTTTAAAATTTAATAGATGACAGAAATGCATAAATTCTAATCTAAGCATTAGCTTCTCCAACTACTTCTCTTCACTAACACATGTTTTACATGGAAGGTAAAAACAAATATAGAAATCAATTCACATGATTGAGTATGGATCATTGAAAAAAGAGATATTCAATCTTGTAGCTCATGTGAAGATGAAGTGTGTGTGTAAAGGCACATGTATGTAGCAACCACTAAATATGAAGGCATATAATAGCTAATGGTAGATAAAAGTGCAAGTCCATCATATGCATGGAATCACACAAAGCACTCACAAGCTCTTATGTAGACAAGTTGGACAAGATGGAAATGACATAGCAAAAACTCTTCCAAGCTAAACATGTACAAGAAGAAGATATTAATTGGGGAGAATTGGAAATTTTAGAACCTATACTTGAATAAATTGAATTAAAGAAATTACTAGAATTGCTTGAATATGTCTTCCTTGAAAATAACAAACCAATAATTATTAATGTAGAACTACTAGAAAGGTAAAAAAGAAAGCTGCTAGAAGTTATGAATAAGTGGCCAATAGCCTTTGCCTATGAAACACCACCAAAAGTTCAGGTTGCAAATTATAACCTTCATTTTCCAATTTGAGGTAAGATCTTATTGTAATTGTAAGATTTGTAGTCCATGAGCTATAATCTTGCATACTTTGGCTTTTGGGGTTACAAAATGCCTCAAAAGCTATTATTGCCTTATTTCCCAAGTGGAGAAAGGTACCACATGTCCATGTTTGGGCTTGGGAAGGCTGAAAATGCCTTGAGAATTGCCAAAATTAGCATTTTCATGGGTTTTCACAAAGATATAGCCTCAACTACGCTAGAACCATCTACCCCTAGGTGAAGATGGAATAGATGGGATTTTCCATTTCCAACCCAATGTAGTCACCACCAAAACCCAACAAACATAAAGTGTTGGAATTGTTGAGATTTTCCATTTTGGAATTGGTGACATATTCCATTTCCATTTTCATTTTCCCAAGAGTGGCTAACATAGTCACCCCAAGTCTTTAGCAGTTATAGCATGGCTAGTGTAGACATTAGTTCTAGCAGTTTCAAAAATTTCCAACATTTCCCATGGTTTCCAACATTTTCCATAGTTTTCAACATTTTCCAACAACTTTAGTGTAGTCCACCAAGGCTAGCATAGTTGGAATGGTATCAGTGTAGTCACAAAAGTCCATTTACTATTTATAGTAAACAAATAAGCTTTAGTGTCTACAGAGTATTCCAAACTTACTATAAATGCCAACTACACTGAAAGGTGTAACCATTGTAACCTACAAATTGACATCAATCTATTAGTAATCATGACAGTAATGTGTAGGCCCTAAAATAGGCAATTCCAACCCTATAAAACCCAAATGTAAATACCTTATTCTAGTTCCCAACTTTGAGCATTTCTCCATAGCCTAAAAGCATTTTTTCAACCAAGAGCCCTTGTGACCTTGCAACCCCTTTAGTAGTGGAAATAGGTATCTATGTTGGACATAGTGACTTCCACGTAATACCATTACACCAAAGGTGGAACACCAATCTGTGACCACAATTGCTAATCCTAGTGGAAACCAATGGGGAGTTGTTGAAAACTGAAGTTAGAAAGAAACCAAATCATGGAGTTGATGTAGAAGATAGTCTACAAGCTCCAATAGACTTCAAACTCCCTCAAGAAAATTCTTGTGCACTTAGCACAAAATCTATACTTCTTGAACCTACAACTTTATTTTCAATTGCAATAAAGTGGTAGTTCATTGTTGTGCACATCTAATTTCACATTTCCATTTCTATGTCTATTTCCATTCTGGATCTACAATTCCATTTTTTTTATGTTTTTGTTTCCATTTACGTTTACATTTTCATTTTTTTTTACATTTCTATTTACAATTTCATTTACATTTCCATTTATGTGGCCATTTTACACTTTCATAATTCCTTAGGTGATTGGCCAGACTATCCAGGGTGCCTTGGATCCTATTTCTAGAGGTCATTGGGATTCAAGGTTAAAAATTTTCCAGTGCCTAGGAGATTCCATTTTCCATTCCAGAAACTAAAATTTCTAGCTCCAACAACCTAATCATATGATGAGATAACAAGAATTGATCCTCACATTTTATAGCATAGAATTTACATAGATTTCACCATCATGCCCAAACATCAACCATAATGCAAACTAGATCCAAAGTTGAAGTAGGAGTGAAGCAAAAATTGAAAAGCTATTGAAAGATATATTTATATGCCTTGTGGTAAAGAGTGAGTGGGTAAGCCTGTAACGACAGAAAACATCAGCAGCTGGAAATACCAATCGAGATTCCGTGTATACAGTTTTAACCACGGATCCGTGTGAGGGCTATGCTGGAAAAAGCGAATCCGCGGCGCCCTGAACGGTCTTGTCGATCAGACAGGGACTTACGGGTCAGTAAAACGATGAAGATTACGGATCTTTGCGTGTTTCGATTTGATTCGAGGGATCATGAAATGGGAGGGAAATGACGTGGATGGATCGCTACGATGATAACATCAAACACGCCGAAAAGATGTTAATCAGGAGAGAAACGCGTGATTTTCAAAGATCTATGTTTCGATTTTTGAAAGAATGTATGATTTGTATGTCACATTACAATGGGAGAGACCCCCGATAACTTGATGCAAAAATGAGCACAAAACAACAAGGAAACTGTCCAAACAGAAGTCTGATCTACCTCGTAGGCCAAAGCTGGGATGCAAGAATGGTCAAGCTCTGAGGTCTGCCGATCAATTGTTTCTAACCAGTAGAGTCTGCAAACTGGGCGAGACGATCTCACACTCCCTGTTCTGCTTCTTTGCTTTGAGTAGGTTCTGCTTAGGGTAGCAATCGTTGATGGAGAAAGTCGTATCTTCTCCAAAGGAATGATCTCTCTTGTTGCTAAGGCTCAAGCGCTCTGTGCTCTGTTCTTGCTGAAGGATGGTGCTGTCGACAGTTACCAAAAGGTTGCTCTTTGTTTCTCTGTTCAAGGTGATAAGTGCTTCCTTGCTCAGAAAATGCTCTAGCCCTTTTGATTTTCTGCCGCTAAGAGTGATAAATGCTCTGGTGCTCTGAAAAATGCCTCTGCTTCTCTGATTTGCCAACCCTTGTATCTTTGTCAACTAAGGTATTTATAGGCCGCGACGCTCCGTGGAAGGGGCGTAACCCTGATGACGTGGGTCCCGGATATTTCAGGTTTCGTTGACATGACCATTTTAAGTCAGACTGTGACTACGCACAACACGCTCGTTTGCGTGTTGTGCGTGTGAAGAGCAGGTACACGTTGAGCGTGCTTCAATTACTTTCAGGCTGTATTACACTCATTTGCGTTGTGTTGCGTGTATGAGCGTAATCTGGCACAAAAAACAATAGGCTCAGAATTGTCTTACGCNATGCCGTGTGTAATAGAGCGTAAACTTGTCCTTAAACAAAGCTGATGTACGCTCTCGCTTGAATTGCGAATCTTTGACTGAGGCCGACTCGTAATTTTCACGATGTTTCAATGGCCCCTCTTTGTTGACGGTTAGAGGGCTTGCCCAAAAGACGTCGACAAAGAATGCAAAACACCAATTTGGCAGAAGCAAGAACAGCATCCATCCATGGCTACTCAAGTGTTGCCCTGTCAACATGGAAGAGCAAAGCCGGAAGGTATGGGAGATAGAGGGATCTAGCTGGAAACAGGTTCGGGGAAGATGCAAAATAAGTTATGATGGTAGTGGCATGAAATACACTCGTACGCATAGAAATGTACGCTCATTTATGTCAACAGGAATGCTTTCAGACGAGCGTAGCACATCAATCTGAGATTTCTCTGTTACAAATTGTAGCAGGAATGCGTGCAAAAGGAGCGTGGCACGTCACTTTTGCGATATCTCTGCTGGTGTGAGTGCGGAAAATGAATACTTGCGTATGGAGGTGCTGCGTATGGGCAGCGAGTGGTGGGGATGAAAGGAGATAAGAGCTAAGGGTAGGATTTGTGAGAGGTAGAGGTATGCAGGTCTAAATGGATAGGCAAACCCAAGCAGCCATTTCAACACGCTGATGTACTTCACCGCTTAGATGGACGCACCTTTGGACGACATTCTCCAAGGCAAGTAACCTGCAACCACAAAAGAAAGCAGAGGACACCATTGCTCATGCGAACAAAGGGCGAGGTTGTAGAAATGAGCGCTGTTTGATGCTAGGTAGGACGGTCGGGTCGTGCGGAAGGAGCCGGAGCATGCGGGCGGAGCCACCAATCCTGACGATTGGCCCACCATATCTTCGCCAAAAGGCATTAGACACAATGCTCCTGACTGGTTGTATAAGGAACCAGCCAGATGAATCTGCGAAGCCGCCGTCTGATAACGATGATTGGCGGAGGTTCCCGAGGCCTTTGTCGACGAGGATTTCGTTGGGGCTCCGACTGGTGAGGCAAAACTCTCAGAGGTACTACCACTGCAGCGGGCGCGGCGGAGGCATCTCCGAGGGATCAGTAAGATGCCTCTTTGCTTATCCGAGGAATCAGTAGGATGCCAGTGGGGTGGCGACACTGGGACTGTCCCGGTATCCCACCCCGTTGATTGTGCAACTGTACAGAGATCATCATGCTCGCCTGATTTACATGGCAACAGTCTGTATGTCCCAGTTTTAAGTCCTGGTAAACTGCCGTTACTAGTTTTAAGTCTCAGCAGACCATGGTCCCAGTTTAAAGTCCGGGCAGACCGAGAAGTGCTAGTTTTACGTCGTAGCGGACGGTGGTATGTCTGATTTATGGTCTTAGCAGACCGTGCTGTGGATGTCAGTTTCGTGTCATGACACAGGGACAAAGCTGTGCTGGTTTTATGTCCCAGCAGACGGCTACTTACCTGTGCCAGTTTAGCGTCGTGGCGGATGCGTGCAAAAGATGCCAGTTTTTCGTCTTGGTGAACCTATACAACCTTGCCAGTTTTACGTCGTAGCGGACGGTTACAACTTGCCAGTTTAGCGTCGTGGCGGACGCATGCAAGGCATGCTAGTTTTACGTCGTAGCAGACGCCTGGTGCCAGTTTTACGTCGTAGCAGACGACTGGTGCCAGTTTTACGTCGTAGCGGACGATGGCTTCCATACCTGATTACTCGCACTGTAGATACTGCTAAATGTAATACTGCTTCAGATACACATGATTTACAGGGTTCGATAGTTCATTGTCGTTGATGTCTGCTAGTCTGAAAGCTCCGTTGCTATATGCATCGACCACCAAGAAAGGACCTTCCCAATTCGCCGAGAATTTGCCTGCCGGTTCGTGCACGGCTTTGAGGACTAGGTCTCCTTTCTTGATCGGACGCTGCTAAAGGTTGTGATGATGCGTCTGTCTCTGTTTATCCTGATATTTCTCAATCGTATCAAGAGCCTGTATCCGCGTCTCTTCTACTAAATCCAAATCCATTATCTGAGCCTCGGTGTGTTGAGCCTCATTTATAATGGTGGAGAGGACTATTCTCAGAGAAGGAATTTGCAATTCGAGAGGTAGCACTGCTTCAGATCCGTAAACCAGACTATAGGACATACTACCTGTAGTTGTCCTACATGTAGTACGGTATGCCCATAGCACATAGAGGATTTTATCATGCCACCGTCTCTTGTTACCGTTGAGCATTTTCTTGAGCAGATTGATGACTATTTTGTTTAATGCTTCAGCTTGACCATTCGTCTGCGGGTAATAGGGGGAGGAAAAAGACTATCTAATGCCTAGGTTATCATAGAAGGATTTGGTTTCCGTGCTACTAAACTGTGGCCCATTGTCGGTCACAATAGTCATTGGGAGGCCAAATATGGTTACTATGTTGTCCAAGATAAAATGGCAAACCTGTTGGGATGTGATTTTCCGCAGGGGGATAGCTTCTACCCACTTCGTAAAATACTCAGTAGCGGTAATAATGAAGCTATTCCCTGCAGAAGATTTTGGCGTGATGGGTCCTATGATGTCCAGTCCCCATCGCTAAAATAGCCATGTTATCTGCGTTGTATGCAATTTTGTGGGTGACACGTGGATGAGGTTTGCATGAAGCTGACACATGTCACAAGTTTTAACCTTTGTCAAGCAGTCCTTTTCCATGCGTGGCCAGTAGTATCCTAAGCGACGGATTTTTAGGGCCATAGCCCGTGGTGCTACGTGGTCGCCGCACAGTCCCTCGTGAACTTCACTGACTATGTGTTGCGCTTGGTCTTTGTCAACGCAGGTAAGCAACACGCCATCAAAGGAGTGTCTACAAAGAGTACTGTCTCCGATGATGACGTATTGCCTAGCCCGCTTGCGGATTGCGTCTTTTTGTGCGTGTGTTAATGCAGACGGTAGCTCACCCTATAAAAGATAAGTTTTAATATTGTCGTACCATTCAGATGTGCTCTCCTCGAGAAGAGAGGAGATTTGCACCATCTGAATGATAGGGTGTTTGTAATTAATGTAGGGCAAGTGTTAAACAGGTGTGAAGGCACGTGTAAAGCCAGGGTGGCCAATGCGTCGGCCAGCGTGTTGTCAGTGCGTGGGATGTGTTGGGCGTCGAAGGTCGTAAATCACCTCAGAAGATCTTTAGCTTGATCGCAGTAAGGCTGCAAATGTACAGCCTTGCAGACGTAGACTCCAGTGATTTGATTTATGACAAGCATCGAATCACCCCTAACTGCCAGGTGTTGCACATCTAGCTCGCTGGCGGTTAGCAATCCCCTGAGGAGCCCCTCGTACTCTACCACGTTGTTCATACAAGGGAAGGTCAAGCGATAAGCGTGTAAACGCACATCCTCAGGTGATAGCGTAATAACCGCGACGGCACTGCCGCCTCTAGCTGTTGAGGCTCCGTCGAAATACAACATCGCCTCAGGGCCTGTCAAGATAGGGCTTAGACTATATACATGTTCATCAGGAAATTCGGGCTCTATTGTGGCTTGGTTGTTAACTGGTGATGTTACTAACTGGTCGGCTATCGCTTGGCCCTTCGTAGAATTGGCCAACATAGTGCAGATCAAATTCTGCGGTGATAGCTTTCCAACGAGCGATCCTACTGCTTTCGTACAAATTATGCGTGATGGTCCTAAGGATGTTATTTTTGCAAATAATGTTAACCTGGCTATGGAAAAGGTAGTGTCTACACTTTTTGAGCGTAAAAACTAATGCTAGACAATTACGCTCGACTTCATTATACCTCGTTTCATACGCATACAGAGCATGGCTTAGGTAGTAGATAGGCACTTCGGACCCATCGTTCCTCCTTTGACAAAGCAATGCTGCTAACACTACGTCCGAAGTAGCGAGGTAAATGTAGAATGGTAAGTCCCTTTGTGGCGGGAAAACCGTTGGTAGATGTTGCAATTCCTGTTTCAAATTGTCAAACACACGCTGGCAATCTTCCGTCCATTCGAAATTGACCCCCTTTTTGAGCAGGTGCTGCATAGGGTGCAGCTTACCGGTTAATCTCAAGATGAAACGGCATATGAACTGTAAGAGTCCCTGTAACCCGCGTAATTGCTTGAGGTCTGTCGGAGGCGTTAACTCGACAATGGCTTTGACTTTATTAGGGTCAACTCGTATGCCGGTTTTCAATACCAAAAACCCCAACATGCGTCCGGTTTTGACTCCGAATACGCACTTCTTCGGGTTAAGCCGAAGCTCGTATTTGAAGCATCTTTTAAGGACTAACTCCAGATCTCCTGAATGATCCTCCGACTTTAAAGACTTTACAGCTATATCGTCTACATAATCATTCAGTCTCTCTAAGAGATAGTCGCTAAAGATGTATATCATTGCCCGTTGGTACGTGGCTCCGGCGTTCTTTAGACCAAATGACATCATAGTATAACAAAAGGTACCCCAGGGTATCATGAATGTCGTAGTTAATTGGTGTTCTGGGTTTATGCGAATCTGGTTATAACCAGAGAAGCCATCCATGAATGATAGGAGTGCATGCCCAGCTGTTGTAT
>MNCI01035228.1:17540-56045 GCA_015680685.1 Gnetum montanum
CGCATTAATATCTTGATTTTTGGGTTCTGTTTCAGGAAAGTCCCGCTGAAATCGGATATCAAGTCGGTGATTCTCGCATACAAATAGGCGATTTTTTGGTTAGAACGGACTGTTGGCCATTGTGAGTTGAAATTCGCAAATATCAGCTAGCAAGAGCAAGAAGAGCGGAATATTTGAAGGTGCAAAGCTGTGCAAGTGTTGAAGCTGTGATAATGGCGCCTAAGACGAAGAAGAAGAACACTAAATTGGCTAAAATCGACGAGGTACAGGAGAACTTGGCGCATGTTCAACAGGTCGTGGTCGAAGTGCATGACCCGACACCCTTGAACCGGTAGGTCATTCTTTGCATGCTCGTGCTATTTCAGCGTTTGTGCTATACAGCGTTCTTCATGTAAATGAGGGTTTTGGGCTGTTACATCGAGGGTTTGGTATGATTGCGTTTATCGCCGTTGTTGGAGACGGACCTTGCGCTGTTGCAAGGGTTTGGGTGATTTCCACATAGATGGCTAAGCATAATGTGTAGCGTTTCTGTATTAATTGATACAACTGTAAATCTAGGCATTGATTTATGTAGCGTGTTTTCTGTACAGAGTCGCACTGAAGCCTTTTCTGATTGTGTTAGACATCATTGGGGTTTTGTGTTGGGTAAACCCTATCGTCCCCAATGTCCCTCCTTCGCACACGCGAGTGTAGGGGAAGGCCATCTGGTTCCGGAAGGGGACGCTGGAGTTTCTGCAGTTCTTACTGTGCAACTTTAGCATCATTGTGTGGTCTAATGTGACTGGCGATGTTGCCGATGCCATTTTAGAGCACCTGTTAGTGGGGTCTGCAGAGAGGATTCTGGCTTACTTGACAGACGGGGCCATCGATATGGGTCATCCTGAGGACCAAGCGCTCAGCGCCTGAGGCCTGAGGAATTTACGCTGGATCTGGGAAATGGCCCATTTCAGTTGTTATCATGCATATAACATGCTGTTCGTGGCTTGCCATGTTTCAACCTACTTCCAGAACCCACAAGGCACGGTGTACTATGCAGGCGGGTAAGCAAATTCTACCAACTGTATTGTCTTTGTTACTGTTATAGTGCTTGTTATCGATGTGAAGTGTAAGAGAAGTCTATGTGCAAAAGTGTAAGTTAAGCCTAAGCTGTATGGTACAGGCTTTTTATACATGATAATAGGTTAATTGGCGATGGTGATGTGTTGGCCTGGGCCGAAACGGCGATAATGGCGTTTACCTCAACCAACAATGTGCGTGCCGGTGTTATAGGGCAAATCGGCCATGAGATGCGTGAGTATCACACTCGCTACGAGCGCCCTTTTAAGAATTGCCAGGAACTCGGGTGGCTGCACAATGATTGGACCTTAGAGTCGCCCCTTATGGTTGAGGACGTACAGAGGGACCTACCGCCATTCCCTTTGCCCTTCGAACCTGGTAAGGCCGCTGCGTGTTCTAATGTTATGCATGTAGTTGTGAGTTGTGGACATTATGTAATAGCATTTTTATCTGCCTTGCATTTTATACCGTTCAGTCAGGGAATCCCGGGAGATTACCCTTACGATTTCCGGCCGCGAGGCGAGAGATGTCCTCTTCCGTTACAGCGATATTAAGGACGCACAGCGCTGGCTCGACCACTCGGCGGCCCCAGTCGCGGTGACTGCCAAGATCCAGGCAGCAGGGCTAATGCACCTGTTTTTGGCTGCGACCCCTGATGTCCCCGCCAGTGAAATGGTCGCCTTGGTCAACTCCTTCAGCAAGAAGGCGGAGCGATTTTGCACACGCGTGCGTAACGTGCGCGTAAGTTTCAATATTGATGCTCAGCTCTTCGCAGACCTGTTTGGCGTCCCCTCGAACGGCCTTCCCGTAAAGGTGAAGACCAAGAGGAGCACTAGATTCCAGGAGTGTCTGAAGGAGTGGGTGAGGATCCCAAAAGAGACCAAAGGGTTTCCTTGTGACAAATTCGAGATGGGCGCTGCCAAGACATTGTATCCCCTTTTTCGAGCCCGGACTTTCCCCAAAACCCTCTCGCAGGAGAAGTTCTTTTCTGTAGAACAGACCCACATTATGCAAGAGGTTCTGGAGGAGGGAACTCGGTTCGATTGGGCAAACCATTTGGCCAAGGGACTGCGTAGCGAAATGGTCAAGCTTCGCAAGAAGCTTGAGTCCCGCTTTAATGTGCATTACGCCTTTTTCATAGCTTGCCTCCGGCGGTTTGCTGAGTTTCTGGTCATCCAGAGGAATAGGGTCTGGGAATAGCAAGACCGAGACTAGCTATCCAGACCTTGGATTGCCCACATTCTCAGCACTACTCGTGGGCAGGATCCGCCGGAAGGAATCGGGGAGTCGTTGTTTGTAACGACTAAAGGCTTGGTGGTGCCCCAAGTGCAAGGTCTCGACAGCGTGGGTGGGATAATGCCTACCTACACCAGCGATTCCTCACGAGGGAAGCGCATGGCAGAAGAAATTGTGGAACCGGTAGCTCGGCGTAAGAGGCTCCGTCTAGCCGAGGCCCCTAGGGGTAACGCAAGCCAAACTGTTGTGGTCAAGGTTCAGCGGAATAAGCCTCCGCCTGGTAAGTATGAAAGGATTGTAGTACGCAATGTTTTATTTAAATGGTCTGGCATTATACGCTAACGTGTGGTGGTGTAAACAGTAAAAATGATAGGGCAATTGACCCCTGAGACAGGGGCGATGATACTAAGCCGTGGGGAGGGGGCCTCAATTTTGGAAGAAGAGGCCCCAGCTGTTAATGTGAGCCGTGTGCAGGTTCCAGTGCGTGAGGAGGCCCCGGCTACTAGCGGGAGCCGCGTACAGGCTCGGGTGCATGAGGAGGCCCCAGCTACTGGAACCAGCGACGCACAGACTCCAGTGCGTGAAAGGGAAAAAGATACGGAAGATGTTGATGAAATCGCCACTGTCACTGGTAGAGGTAATGAGTGCGTTAGCGTATCTGCAAGATCTTGTTAATAGATGGAGTGTCTAACCAAATTACGCTACAGGGGAAGAAGGTGCATCTACGTCTGCTGCTGTGAGCAAAACGTGGAGAGACTTCCCCGACAAATTTGTCTTCATGGAAGGCGTCGTTAATGACATGATCGAGTGTTTGGAGCACGTCGAACCACTTCGGTTAGAGTCTAGATTAGCTGGAAGGCTTGGTCCAGGCCTATTAACGGAGGTGTTTGTGCAGAGGGCACAGGAGGTTGGACTGGGAGGGCAGCGCCAGGAAATGGAAAGGACGGGCGGGGTCGACTGGCTGCTGGCCGGGTGGGAATCCCAACAAGTGGGGGAGCCTGTGAAGACCACCACCCCCTGGTCTATGCATGGGGGTTGACCGCTGCCTGCTGCGCGAGATAAAGATGTACATACTGCGGTACCCCCTATGGAACATACGTTGCTGGTGCGATCGGGGGTTGCGCGCTGTATACCACAGACTAGGTCTGTTGCGCTGCCGGGTTGGCCCATTGACCTGTAGCAGGCTGTTGGGCGTAAGTTGGTTGGATGGCTGCGGTAACCTGTTGGGTCAGAGGGGGCGGAAATGATAAGGTCTGCACCGAGCGCGTTGCGGATATGTTGTAGGGTTGTATCTGAGGAATAAAATGGGGTGCAACGGTTGCCGGGACCACCACTAGGATGTTAAGTATGCGTGGTGACGAAACCGCCCCCATGTTATTGTGGGGGATTTGTACTTGTAGCCCAGACGGTTGCATAGCAGCCTGTGGAAGGACAGGGACGTGCATCTATGTCGTCGGGGCCGCGTTAAGAGAGGCAGCCTCTCCATTGAAAGGAAATAGCGGATTTACATACATCTGGGGGCTCAGGGCATGGAACGAAGGTTCCAGAGTATGGAACGAATGTTCTGACTGGGCCGCAAATTTGTCCTCTTCCTCCTCCCCATGTTGGGGCTCCACCACAGCTTGTGAAGCCTAACCCTTGGCCATGACCAACTGTGTAATAAGTTTGTGTTGGTGTTCGGTCAAGGGAATTATGTCGTAAGCTGTTGGCTTAAAATCATAGCCCCCTCGGTGGAGCACCTCGAAGTTTCGTTTCGCTTCAAGCTCGGCCCGGCTGAGAGCCAGCCTTGCCTGGATCTTAACGCATATAAAATTGTATTCTTCAGGGGTTATAACCGTGAAGATAGGCTCTTTTCCCTAGAGCCTCAATGAACGACGCAATGGTCCCTGAGCTTCTGTTGCGCCTGGAGCTGGTCGGGTGACAATAGGGTTCACAGATGTGGCACCCAGATCGGTAAGGACTGTGGCAGTTGTGGCTGTGTACAAGGAATCCATTGATCAATGAAGTTAGCAGTAACTGGTAACCAGATCTAAGAAATGGCTGGCAACAAAAGCACAAAAAGGCTTTCTACCCTGTAGGATTTCAAAGAAATTGTCCTTGCGACCGATCTATACCACGCGATTGACCGTAGACTTCCCTAGAGGTATTACGTCTATGGTTTAGGGTATGGATCACTACCAGGGCTACCCAAAATATTCAGATCGAAGCCTGAGAGCCCTCCTTCTAGCGCTAGAAAACTGTAATGACAGAAAACGTCGGCAGGTGGAAATACCGATCGAGATTCTATGTATACAGTTTTAACCACGGATCTGCGCGAGGGCTATGCTGGAAAAAGCGAATCTGCGGTGCCCTGAACGGCCTTGTAGATCAGACAGGGACTTACGGGTCAGTAAAACGATGAAGATTACGGATCTTTGCATGTTTCGATTTGATTCGAGGGATCGTGAAACAGGAGGAAAACGACGTGGATGGATCGCTACGATGATAACATCAAACACGCCGAAAAGATGCTAATCAGGAGAGAAACATGTGATTTTCAAAGATCTATGTTTCGATTTTTGAAAGAATGTATGATTTGTATGTCACGTTACAATGGGAGAGACCCCCGATAACTTGATGCAAAAATGAGCACAAAACAACAAGGAAAATATCCGGATAGAAGTCTGATCTACCTCGTAGGCCAAAGCTAGGATGCAAGAATGGTCAAGCTCTGAGGTCTGCCGATCAATTGTTTCTAACTGGTAGAGTCTGCAAACTGAGCGAGACGATCTCACACTCCCTGTTCTGCTTCTTTGCTTTGAGTAGGTTCTGCTCAGGCCAGCAATCGCTGATGGAGAAAGTCGTATCTTCTCCAAAGGAATGATCTCTCTTGTTGCTAAGGCTCAAGCGCTCTGTGCTTTGTTCTTGCTGAAGGATGGTGCTATCGGCAGTTACTAAAAGGTTGCTCTTTGTTTCTCTGCTCAAGGTGATAAGTGCTTCCTTGCTCAGAAAATGCTCTAGCCCTTTTGATTTTCTGCCGCTAAGAGTGATAAATGCTCTGGTGCTCTGAAAAATGCCTCTGCTTCTCTGATTTGCCAACCCTTGTATCTTTGTCAACTGAGGTATTTATAGGCCGTGACGCTCCGTGGAAGGGGCGCAACCCTGATGACGTCGGTCCCGGATATTTCAGGTTCCGTTGACATGACCATTTTAAGTCAGACTGTGACTACGCACAACACGCTCATTTGCGTGTTGTGCATGTGAAGAGCAGGTACACTTTGAGCGTGCTTCAATTGCTTTCAGGCTGTATTACACTCATTCGCGTTATGTTGCGTGTATGAGCGTAATCCGGCACAAAAAACAATAGGCTCAGAATTGTCTTACGCTCACTACGCAGCTGCGCGTAATGAAGCGTAAACAATGTCTAACTTACGCTCGCTACACAGCTGCGCGTAACGAAGCGTAAACAATGTCTAACTTACGCTCGCTACGCAGCTGCGCGTAATGAAGCGTAAATAATGCATAGCCTTAGTGATGAAATACGCAATGGTACGCACCGCCGCGTAACGAGCGTAAAGACAAGTTATCCATACGCCACGAGAGAAAGTGTCGAACAGTTGTGCTTCTCTAGACTCTGCCTTCGACTATTTTGAAGCTTATTACGCTCATTACGCTGCCGTGCGTAATAGAGCGTAAACTTGTCCTTGAACAAAGCTGATGCACACTTTCGCTTGAATTGCGAATCTTTGCCTGAGGCCGACTTGTAATTTTCACGGTGTTTCAAAGCCCACTTGTTATTGCACTTAAAAAGGAAGGCTAGTGGAGGATCTACATACACTTCAAGCTATTGAATATGATAACTTTTAAAGATCACTTTCCTTTGCCATATTTTAAGCAAGTTAATGAGTCATCAAATGGCAATTTGTAAGTTAATTGTAAGCCATGGATTTGAGATGTATGTCATGTACCTTGTCTTTGTAATTTTTGTGCACATGGTTGAGGTTTCTTTATCCTTGGTTTGCATCCTTACCTTCTAGTTCACACTTGTAGGTTTGGAGCATGTTTTAGGCTTCTTGAAAATTTTTTGGCTTCATTCAGAGATTTTCAAAAGGTTCTAACATGTTCTAAGGTATCCTAATTTTTATCCAAAAAATGGAAATAAAGTGTTGGAGGCAACAATGCACTAACTTTCCTACATTAGTGTTGGAGGCAACAATGCACTAACTTTCCTCCTTGGCACCTTGGTTTGGGCACCTTCATCTCCCATCCTTTTTTGGTATGTTCTAGAGAGTCTTGGCCACACTGATGGGCCTCTATTGATTCTTGGATGCTAGCAAACCCCTACCATTGTGTTGTGAAAATTATAAATACCTAGGACAAGCTTCATATGAAATGAACTTAATTTCAAAAATTTTCTTTGTCTTTTGGCATCTAGTTTCATGTGAAGAGCTCTTCCTCCATAGGGTAAGTGATTCCTTCCATGTTTTATGTGTGTTTTGATTCATTACTTTTACAAGTACAACTAGACTCTATCAAAGTGCTACCTTGTCTATGTAGCTCAAAACCATTTAGTCAATGTGGAGTCGAGTGTTTACATGGTGAATAAAGCTTATGGTTTCTTCTAATTTTTGTACCATTGATGCCTTAAACATTAAAATACCAAAAACATCACATAATGTTAAAAGCAAAAAAAAAAATATTTATTCATTTTTCATTTTCATAAGCTACAACAATTCAGCCTTACCAAAGGAGGTTACAACTATCCAACACGATGTTGGGCCATCGAGGTTGAGGCTACAAGACATTTTATTTAAATTTGTGTATTTATGTGTATGGTGTTGCACTTATCCCTTGAGGAATTGCAACATGAACATTACCTCTCTTCCTAGGTGGGATTGCAATACGTGTATGTTTATTATTGTTTGTTTATTTCTTATAATTATAAAACCCATAAAGAGTATAAAATATAAAATCATAAATATTTTCATTTGTATTATATGTATTAAAATCTCTTTTATATTTATTGAATGCAATGATATACATAAGTGTTCATAGCAATCCATTCAACATCATCCTCCAAGCTTATGAATGGATCACCTATGATTTGTATGATATATTCCATTGGTCCAAAACCAATGGGACCCCTATCACAAGTGTTTTACACCATAGTAGAACACAATTATTATAGCTTCTTGGATAGTTATAGTGGTTATAATAAAATTCATATTGCACCTAAGGACCAAGCCACAATAACGATCACAAATCCATCAAGGACTATTGCATGCAAAAATATGTCATTTGTCTTATGCAATACTTATGCTATCTTCTACTACCTAGTCTTGAGCATCTTCCAAAAGTAAATTTGCAATGGTGTTAAAGTATTCATGAATAACTTATCCACCTATGGGTTAGATTTTGAAAAACTACCAGACCAGTTAGAATAACTATTAAAGAGATATGTGGAAACTAGTTAGAAACTTAATTGGAAAAAGAGCCATCTCATGGTCTAGGAAAACATTATTCTTAGGCATAGGATTTAAGAGAAAGGCATTGAAATTGATCTTTAAAAATTAAAGTCATCTGAATAATTACTCAAAGACATCAAAAAGGAAAAGATGTGAGGTCATTCCTTGGGCATACAAGGTACTACATATATTTCATTAAGAATTTCTCAAAGATTTCTAGGCTATGAGTGGATCTTAATCAATTTCTTGTGATAAGGAATTTGAGCTTCTCAAGAAAAAACTCATAGAGACTCCAATTTTGCAAGTATCTTATTAGGAAAGGTCATTCCACATAATGATTGATGTGTCCAATTATGCTTTAGAAGCCATGATTATATAGTTAGATGATTAAAAATGACCATATAACATCCACTATGTAAGCAAAAGCATTACTAGTCCATAACTTAATTACACCACAACTAAAAAGGAGTAGATGGCAGTGGTGTATGTACTTAAAATATTTAGATATTATGTGCTTAGATATATGATTTTTATGCACAAAAACCATAGTGCAACCAGGTTCCTCATGAACAAATCAACAATAAGTCCCCACATCATTCAGTAACTAGTAATCTTATAGGAATTCAACATCACAATGATTGATATGAAGGAAACAACAATGTTGTTGTAAATCATTTGTCTAGATTAATATGAGACAATAAAGCTAATGAAGAGCCTTTATTTGATCAATTTCCTAATGAACCTTTATTCACAGAGACTACTATAGTCCCTTCATTAGCAATCACTCCTTGGTTTGTTGATTACCTTACAGAACTAAATAAGCAAAGAGTTACTTCTAAATAAGATAAACATAGGATCCAAAAATTCTAACACCAAGTTAAATATTTCATGGAGATAGAGGATAACCTCTATAAAATTTGCATAGATGGCTTAGTTTACTATTATGTTCTAGAGGAGAACCAATTAAGAGTTCTTTAAGATGCACATGAAGGACTATTTGAAGGCCACTACACAGGAACAAGGAAAGCCATCAAAATTCTCATGATTGGTTACTTTTGACCAATACTCTTTTATAATGCCAATTACTTTGTCAAATAAGTGTTTTTAATGAGATGGTATAGTAACAACACACTTTAAGGAATTGTAGCAATGGATACAACCACTATAGTCTTTTGATTTATGGGGAATTAACTTCATGGCTTCCATAACCTCTTTAATAAATGACAAATCATACATCATCATTATTATAGATTATTATACAAAGTGAATAGAAAAAATTACAGTTATTAATTAGACTACAACAATTGCTACTAAAATCTTTAAGCATCAAGTGTTAAACAAGTTTGGTATGCCACATGCACTTATGTCAAGTAATGGCACATATTTTATAGGACTAACATTCAAGAAGTTAATGTTAGGCTTAGGGGTAGACCACAAATTAACTACACATTATGATTCCCAAGCTAATGGCCAAGCTAAAGTTACAAATCAAAAAATAACTTGTATACTAACATGAACCATTAGGAAGTATCAAAAGAACTAGAACATCAAACTTGATGATGTTTTATTGGTGTATAGATCAACCTAGAAACTTCCTATTGGTTATTTTGCTTACAAGCTAGTGTATTGAAAATTGCCCAAATTTTCAAATCAAATAGAATTTCAAATACTTAGTACTACATGTAACCTAGATTTAAACCTTATCTTAGTATAATATAAACATTTAATGAACTCAAACATGCAAAGTAAAAATAGAATGGTTTCCCTAATGCATAATGAAGTATATAAAGTCTATAATAAGCAAATGCTATACAACCTAAAGATTAGACACTTAGACCTTCAACCAAGTGATAAAGTTCTCTATTTCAACCCAAACCATGTATCCCAATGTAAGATTTCAAATGCTTTGAAAAGGACTGTATATAGTGCACATGGTTTATACATTTAGGGTCCTATAAGTTTACCACCCATCCAACCCACATAAACTTATCCTAGTAAACATAATTCCTTAAACATTAAATCTATAGATGAAATTTACCACCCATCCAACCCACATAAACTTATCCTGGTAAACACTACCTTAAAGGTCTAAGGACTACTGCCTTAAACATTTAAACTGATTTCATTGCAAAATTTATCTTCCATATCTTCTCCTCAAAATTTAGTCATGGGGAAAATCCCTTACTTTGAGCAAAATGCATTTATATCTTTTTGTTTTACAATTTCTTCAATTTTCCAATTTCTTGAATATTTTTTAGTTATCTTTAATTTTCTAATTCTTCATATTTTTCACTTTTGTTTATAATTTGACAATTTCTTTAGGCCATTTTTTAAATTTTTGTTAATAAAGTTTTTTATTTTGTGCAAGAATCAACTTTGTTATTGGAATTTTGTTATATGTTATCAAGTTATTAAAGGAATAATTATGCAAAGCAATGAGACTACATCGTTTAGCCCTTCATTCTCATTAATAAGAGATCCCTATCATAGGATAATGTGATCCTCATCACATTTGAAACTAAAAGTAACTCATGATCATATATCTTGAATAAAGAAGAGGTTTTCATAAGGGTGTAACATCAAGGAAATTTAATAATTCCTTGGATTTCCATTTTAGGCTTTGTTGATCCCATGTTAATATATTACCACTTATGTTTTTCATTTCCATTAGGAAATATTATTTGAAAACAACTGGTTCCTTGTTACATCGTTGAAAAGGCATGTGACCCATGCCCTAAGGTAGTCATATTGTATAGGTAAAAACTTAAATAGTTAATTAATCTCTAAAGAAGCCATTTAAGATACCACTAAACAGACATGTGACCCATGCCTAAACATGCTCTTATAACTAATGGTCAAGTCTCATAACATGAACAGCAATGCTTAATTAATTATTCTTAATAATGCTAAGGCCTATTTCCCAATATTTTTCTTGTTGGTGGTGTTGTTACAATATGGTGGTGAGTTGGTCTCATGGTGGTGGGCCTAGGATGATGCAATGTAAGTTCATTACAAGTAGTATGGACTTGGTTTGAAATTCTAATGGATAGGTATGGTTGATCATTTTAATCATGATACAGGTAGGATGCATTACAACCATGGTAAGGCATTTCATGTCCCACTTATATAGACCCTTTTAAATCTATTTTACCTTATTGTAATGTATGATTATAAATTTAATGATTTTTTTTAGCATAGCACTAGATTCCAGCTACATGTATGTATTGAAATAAATATAGGATTTACATTCAATTTCTTAAGTGCCTATGAATGCTTATGTGAATGGTTATACAAGGGTATTAAGGGCAGGAACCTATGTTAGAGAGGATCCAATTATATAATTCTTCAAGATCATGTCCAAGAACCCATAATGCACTATCGCAAACATCATGATTAGCTCATCTATTTTTATGCTTTAGTATAAACCATACTTCTCTTCAAAATTTTATTTAATATTGTTGTCATTTCATAAATTTTCCCTTAATCTCCCAATTTTTAACCAAATATAAATCTTAAAACCACTATTTTGATCATTTTTTATTATCTTAACCATAAATAATACCTATCATCTAGTCTAGGATTTCTCAAGAAGCCTTGAAACATTTACAATGGAAGAAAATAGTAGATTTCTAGGATTAAATCAAGAAAACATACAAATCTATCAATAGGTGATATCATACCTACAATATCACAGTTATGATGCCATCACTATGATATTAGCCTAAAAAATGAGAGAGAGAGAGAGAGAGAGAGAGAGAGAGAGAGAGAGAGAGAGAGAGAGAGAGAGAGAGAGAGAGAGAGAGAGAGAGAGAGAGAGAGAGAGAGAGAGAGAGAGAGAGAGAGAGAGAGAGAGAGAGAGAGAGAGAGAGAGAGAGAGAGAGAGAGAGAGAGAGAGAGAGAGAGAGAGAGAGAGAGAGAGAGAGAGAGAGAGAGAGAGAGAGAGAGAGAGAGAGAGAGTGTGTGTGTGTGTGTGTGTGTGTGTGATGCCCCTTAGTCAATTTTTCACGTTTTAGTTTAAACACATATGGAGTTTTTGTCATTTCTAGAGCCTAGAGATATCCAAGAACTATAACTTATAATTCGAGAGTCCAATTTGAGTAATTCAAAAATCCTTAAGCTCCCAAAGTTGAGTTCTTTATTATGGGGGATCATATTTAATAAACTATCTAAGATAAGTTTTTGAATACACTAAGATATTTAATAATAAAAATAATGAATATTTACTAACAACATGTTAATTTGCTTATCGTAGAGCCTAGGAAATGATCATTCATAATTTCTTGAGCTCATTAATGTTATATTTCTTTTTAGTTTTAAGTAAAACCAAAGGACTAGAAGGGTCAAAGTAATCAAACAATTTTGTGGAAGACTAACAGTTAATTCTCAGTAATTACAAATGGTACCTAAGTGAGGAGCCTCACAACCATTCAAGAAAAAAGAAAGAGAAGGACATGCAAGAGGAAGAGGTAGATGACATGGTAGAGAATAATCACAACAATCCCACATGGAAAGACAAGGCTAAGAATAACAAGAAATTTAATCTTCATGTATGAATCAATCAATACCATAGACCTAATAATTTGCATAAGCAAAAGCATCAATTCCACTTACTTCAAATAGTGAAAGATAGCTCACACTCACTAATGAGTATGTTCAAGCAATCAAGGACAAAACAATCATCAACAATGTGATCATTGAACTTAATTTTGTGCCATTTTTAAAGTTTGCATTACAATAAGTATGGGAGTAGTTGTAAGATTTTCCATCCTAATTAACAATTTCAACTAATAAAGAATGGCTTCTTAGGGAAATGTACCAATTTTATTACAATAGGTAAACAACCTCTACAATTAAGATTAAAGGAATTGCAATATCCTCTTCAATTAAAGCTGTTGTTGCAGCATTATAATTACCTAACATTAATACAAATAAAATGTGTGTCTACTAAATCTAATATAGAGATAAGGAATTTATGGTTGGAAAGAGCCTATGAAGATAAAAGTAAGACATTTGGATATCTATCTTTGGCCAATAATATATATTTTAAAATAGGCATGTATCACAGTTAACTCCACCAATGTTGATTCCAAGCCTAAATACAAAAGGAGGAGGGTTAGGATTAAGTTAGTATCCAACTATAAAATATCAACTTATGTAGGAAGGAGAAGTATCACTCTAAGTGGGAAGGTATCTAACAAACGTGGCTTATATTATTTTTTTGGAGACTAAAAGATGATTGGAGGGGAAGCAATCACACAAGCTAATACTTCCATTTTATTACCTCATTAAAAAGCTTTATAATTAATATGGGATACTTGAGTATACAAATGATGTAGTCAAAAGAGCTCCAAATGCATTATATGCCAACATGATTAAATATATGCCTACCAAGAAGGAGTAAGGAGAAGCACTTCTCAACATAGAGGTTTCACAAAGCATATTAGCAACAAAAACTAGCAATGCATGATCTAGTACTTATATTCCTAGAATAGATGCAGGAGTATACAGACTAGCCATAAGCCATCTACAAGAACTATTTAAAGTAATCAGCTAGAGGTCATGAGACTTTTAACAACTACTAATTGTAATAATAAATGAATCAAAAGTTTCTGTGAATTTTGTTTCATGTAGAATCTTAGTGTAACCTACAAGGGATGATTGATCAATTTAAATTTCTATGAATGTTACTACATTCCAAGTCACCCTTACATCAAGTGATGGGCATTAATCCTAATTAAGTGGCTAGGTACCCCTACACTCAACCGTACGAATACGAGCGTGCATGCACGATCCAGTCAAACTCCATAGATGGACTAGTTGTGGTATATAGATAGTTACACGTTGATCGCGGTTCATTTTCTTCCCACCTAGACTAGTATTTGCTTTATCACGTATGGTTTAGTCCAAAGTGGGGTGAATGATGGGATCCTAAACTAATGCTACTCCTAGAGACAATGAGGAAACATCTTAATTAAGCTAATGAACAATGGAAAATGAAATCTATGCTAACCCTAAGTGTGATGAGCATCTGTCTTTAATCATCCATATGCATCTTGGACCTCATATACTACTTCTGGGATTACCAAGCACACATTACTTGAGCACTCCTAGATATGCTACTGGGTTACCAAGTAGTTACACTTAAATGTTCGTGATTAAGTCGTACTCATTCCGCATTAATCAATAGGAAGTGTAAATGACAATAAAGGAAATATGAACTAAAAAGACAACGATAAATAATTAACAATTAAAGTAATTAAAAGCTAACTGAATGCTACAATGATGGAGTAATCTTGGTCTTTATTTTCGATCGTGTGCATGTCCAAGTACGTCACACTTGAACAAAGGTTCCATATAATTACAACCATCACACTACAGGCATGCACTAGGGAAAGAACTGAAACTAACTAAAAACTGACAAACACTCTACCCTAAGACTTACCAACTACTCCTCCCTTCCTGTGTGCCCAAATGTTGTATTTATAGGCCTATATAGGAATCACAATATCGTGTATTCGATATCATTATCCAGGCTATGATATTGCATGCCCGATATCGAGGATCCGATATTAGGGCCTAGCAAACCACTATTCATCACTAATCATGCTCCATGAAGGCCATGAACTTACTATCAAATATGCTACTGATCACATAAGCATAATCTTAAATGTTCCGACAACTCCTATTCTTGAATTCATTATTGCATAGGATGTTCAAGTATCTACAAGTATTGGAGGAGGAGGAGAAATAATGAGTGCAAAGAAACATGAGGACACCTTGGTTTAATTATTATAAATAAACAAACTATTCAATGCATTTTTATAATTCCTAAGAATATCATAATAGTAGAGTTAGAATTGAACTCAACTAAGGAAAATTTGTAGAAACTAGACTCCAAAGTGAAGAATCAAAAGTGCAAAGGCTATAAGATGAAATTACTCAACTTCATGTTCAATTAATTTACTTCAAAATTTTTTGATAAATTCAAAATAGAGGAAATTAATCATTTAAGGGCTTAGTAATTTCAATTAGAAGTTCAAATGAAGAAGGCCACATGGGATGTGTCTGAAGCTAAAGTAAGAACATATGGACATTGGAAGATATCCCCTGCTGGAGGAAGAGAATAAGGGTTTGACAATCAAAAACCAAAGGTTAACACAAGTAGCCAAAGAGAAAGAATAGCTGGAAAATTATTTGAGTTACCTTCATGAATAGTTCATAAAGGTACATGTTGTTAATAACACGTTAGCTCTTGAAAACTAAAACGTATCAATGGTAAATATTAAACATTATGGTAGAGGTTTGTATCATATTAGGACCTTGAAGAATAAGGCTACCCAACAAGACATACTCAAAGGACATTATAGAGATTAGGTTGACCTCCAAAAGGAGATCAATAAGAAGGAGATTATAATAGCCAAGGCCCACATTAATGCTATTGTGAAATAGTCCTTAGACATTACCTAAAAAAGCATCCTTAATGAAATTACTCCAATCCACTAGGCATAAATCAAAGTTAAGGACATGTAGATAGAAAAAAAGGTCCATGACACATAACTTACTAAGCTCAGTTATGATAATATTTCTATGTTGATATCTAATCATCCTTTAAATAAAGTGGAGAATCAAGCAACAATAACATTCTCATGATTTTATTATGAGAGAAAACTGCATGATGAAATAAAGAAAAAGTTACAAGCAATAATAACAAAGCTAGAAATCCTTCAAACCCACTACACTAGAAAATGTGGTATCATTGAGGATCTAGCAAGATAAATGATAGATTACTAGAAGCTTAAGAAGAAAGTCAAAGCATTCGACATTAAGCATAAACCATTTTCTACCTAGTTTGTTCAAGCAAAGAAATTGTTTCCAATCCTACCATGTTTATGAAAAATCCTAAAAATAGGAAACTTGGCTAACCTAAAGTGGACCATTAATAATCCATAGACAAATTTAGAGAAGTATCAAACCATCTTAAACCAAATTTGCATGGATGGGCAAGTTGCTGATCAACCACAAGAATCATCATAGTAAGAGGAACGACCATAATCGGGAATAACAAAAAGACCTGTTACTTGAGAAATTTTTTGAAGACCTAAAAATTTTGTAATTTTTCTATATATGTTTAGTGTTTTTTCATTTTGTAAATAACTTGAATAAATGATGTAATGCAACACTCAAGTCAGTCAATCAATTAGTCAAGTTACCTCCATAATTTTATAATAAACTCTATCCCATTTTTATTTAACCCAAGGACAAGGTTTTAGTTAGTTATGAGGGTATGATGAATAATTAGTTAGTTAGGTGCAAGATCACATCTATAATATCATAGCTACAATATCATATGAAAGCATACAATATCGTAGATGTGATGTATTCAGGGTAGGTAATACCTATAAATATCACATTAAATGCAACATTCAATTACCATAGTAATAGAACTTTGTCAGTTAGGTTTTGTACCCTTAGCAACATTATATGAGTATTTAGAATGTGAACTTGAATTAATTGAATGAAGTTCCAGTGATATTATAACTAGATCGAATTTGATGATGATAATAAGATAGGAATTAATTCACTTTCATTGTAGCCCTTTGACTTAGTTTAATATTTTCTTCTTTATAATCTATCTTCCTTGTTAATGACTTTCATATACTTAGTTAATATTTTAATTCCAAAATGTATGCTAAATATATGGAATGACTACAACCAATTTCGAGCATAAACACATTACCGTTTAGTAATCCCAACAGTGTTGTTACTTGGTTAGCCTAGTAGTGGACACTTGGTAATTCAACGATGTCAACATAAGTTGAAGATATGTATGGAAAATTAGAAATGAATTCTCATCACTTAGTCTAGTTTAAATAGATATTTTTTTACATTTTAATAATATTTTAATATGACCAAACAACATCAATGATCATGTTGCTCAATTGTGCTTAACCATATGAATTAAGGCTAACACAAGTATAATTGGGAAAACAATTACCTACAATCTAAACTTTAACTATTTAAAAATACCACTAGTTCAATCCACAAATTACAATCAATTCATGTGTGCAAATGCTTGTAATTTATATGGTTAAGCATAGGAGACACTTGTTGCTCATCACAAAGCATTATAAAATCAAAATTCCATGAACGTAATTTAATCCATAATTATAGTATAGAATTTATCTTTAAAGTGATCATACACCAATACAAATATATTCAAAAATTCAAAATACAAAATGTTCCTTAGGATATTTATTCAAATTTCCATCAAGAGAAAATAAATAACATAAATCATCCTCAAAATCCTTAATTAAGATCATGTTTAGTGATATCCTAACTCTAACCTCTTTTCCAAGTGCTATTTACATCAAACATATGTAAGAAGAGTTAAAAACCTTCTAGTAGAGAAGACCACCTTGCTGCACCTAAAACAAAGCTTGAGAATAGGGCTCACTTATTACACAGTGTTAGCTTAATTTCTAAATGAACAAAAGCATTTCTTATATCCAAGTTATAATTATACATGAATGCTAAGAAAATAGAGTTATTATAAGATTAGTGCTAGACTAGGTTACCCTTAAGAATTATTAAATTAATCCTCATTCTTTCTTAGGTTTATGGCTAAGACTAACACGAACCTTCTAGTTTTTCTACTTCCTAGCATATTAAATCATAATTCCAAATGTTATTCCAAGGTAATTGAAGATACCAAACCTAACCAACATGAGGCAACCATAAGTAGCATTGACAAGTTTTGGTCCTAAATCCAAGAGAAATCATAGGTACTTACCTTAAGGTTGGAAAATGTTGTGGGTCAAAATTTTCACAAAGCATATCAACTTTTAACCTTGAAATATATTGCAATTGAAACCTATATCCATGAAACATCCTAAATCAAAATGTCATCATAGATTAGCTAAAAAGTATTTCACGTCAAAAATGGAAGAAGTCACCAAAAAATTTATGAAATGTGCTAAAATTGATAAAACAAAACCTTAATGTGAGTCATGATTGACGATGCCACTACAAAATTTATTAGAAAAGTTGTTTTAATGCAAAATCATGTACACCATAGATTGTGGTTTGTTCATGACTTTTGTCACAATTGGAATTTGTGCATACCATGGCTCATGGTTGATTTCCAAATCCAAACCATGCCTCATGACCATGGTGAAGATCTAGGTCATGAGTTACGGAACTTTTCATCATAAATCATGGTGGCATAAAATGCTATTGAAAATATGTCACAAAATTTGCTAAAGAAGTTGGAGGTTGGAATGGAAGCAAAATTAATAAGAACTTACTAGGAATGCAAATTAGATCAAGGGATTCATAAAGATGAATCTAAATGATACATTTAGGCCAAGAATAAGTAAATTAAAGGGAACGATAATATATCTGTTAATTAAGAACAAAATCAAAAATTCAAGATTTTTGTACTTAACCTTGAATAAGTTCTAGACTTACACAAGACAGAAAGACCCCCATAATAGTAAGGCTTTAAGGCTCCACAAGATGGTTCCATAGGACCTTCCATTGCTAAGATAAGGCTAAAGGAGGATTTGATAGATTTGAATTAGAGAGAGAGAGAGAGAGAGAGAGAGAGAGAGAGAGAGAGAGAGCTTGACTTTTATGTATATACACCTATAGGATCTTAGGATTAATCTCTAATAATAAAAATCTATGATTGTGCTAGTTGCCTAAGGGAATGTGCTATGATTACAAAATTTTAGGCTAATTCCAAGATAAATATTTTGGGGAAAAATATAAGATATCTAACAATGGTTTACAAAGCCAAAACAAAAATATATGTTATAGGATAACACATGCTACCAATATTACCTAAAAATAGATATAAAATATAATTTCAAAAATACCAAATTACAATATAAGAGCATGGACCACCATCCTTCCAACCTATTTTTAGCAAGAAATACCAAGGATCAAAAACTACCACAAATAGTATAATAAGCCATAATGAACAATTATAATGATTCCAATAATAAAAAGGGAAATCTAGGATTCAAACCTTAAAGAAGTATAGTACCAAAATAATGCTAGAGCATGAATGATAAACAAAAAACCATAAGATTAGATCCCATATAAAGCATAAAAGGATAATATGAGAATATATCAAGTAAACAAAAAGTCATGCAAAAGCTCTGAATCAGCCTTATGAAAAAGTTATACAAAATCATAAGAGAAGGTAAGCTATGTTAGAAGGCATAATAAACAAAACAAAAATTAAAAAAGGTAAGGGATTCAAAACATTTGATGTTACAATATGATATTGTATATTTTGATTTTGATGAGGAGCTCCCATGGATTCCAAAATCCAAGCTCTCTCAAAGTCATAAAATAGAAAATTTGAATAAGAAAAGGAAAATGAAAGCTTTATCCTTACTCAAATGGAGAATTTACATATGAAAGGAAGCATAATTCCCAAGGACAAATAAGAGATTCAATCCAACTCTCACACACTCAAACAAAGAAAACACACACTCACATGGATAATGATCAAGGCACCTTGCCAAGACTCTATATCTTTCTCCACTCTTCTCTCAACTCTTTACAATCTTTCTTCAAACTCTCTTCAGACTATCTTTATCAAATTGAAGGCCCAAGAGGTCTATTTATACCTTTCCCCCTTGTCTCTTCACCTTCCCTCCAATTGATCATTCAAGTTAATGTTTATTGAAATCCAAAGGAGACGCCTTTGAGGAATAGGAGACGTCTCTCTCGAGTGCAAAAGTTATCAGAGAAGATGCCTTTGAAGTGTAGAAGACATCTAATATGTAATGAAGACATCTTTATATTAGTGAAGACGTCTTTCCTACCAGGTTCAAAGTTAAAGATGCTTGTTTTAAGGCCTAGAACCTCTGGACATCTTTCAAAAAGTTCCCATAGCCCCCAAAACACCTCCAAAGTCATCAAAATGATCCCAAAAGACTCCCAAACATCCCAAAATACCATAAAATCATCATCAACAAAACAACATTGAAAGAAAAACACAAAAACACACAAACATCTATGCACAAACATATTGAGGTTTAGACATGGATTGGGTGATGTTATCATCATCTCTCCCACCCTTAAGATTTTAAACTTGCCCTTAAGTTGGCTATACATTTGGGATAACATTAAGCTCCCATAAAGCTAAATTGTTCTCATGGATCCCAATGGCATTTTAAGACCCTTCATCATTCCAATACACCAAGTACTCATGCACTTTTCTACCTCTTATGCTCCTAGCCTCCCTTGCTTGTAGAACAATTGCTTTCCTTAGTGGCTTGGCTAAGGTTGAGTCTTCAAGTACATCCTTGAGGATCTCAAGACTATTCCTCAAGTCTAATGCAATTACATTCCCATGTTATGGGCTCAAATCTGAAACATTAAAAATACAAAAAATAGGTAAATCATTAGGTAAGTCAATCTCATAAGCATTTGGATTGAGTTTGGCCCTAATTTGAAATGGACCAATTCTCTTTAACTTGAGCTTGTAGAAGTACACATTCTTTTGCCTTTCTTTACTTAAGTAAATCCAAACATAATCACCAATCTAGAAATTAATTGTCCTCTTGCTCTCATTGGCCTTGGAAGAAAAAATCTTTGTCTTTTTCTCCAAGTGAGATTTAACTTGTTGATGCAATTATCTCATTTGCTCAACAATGTCTGAACTCAAAGATGCACAATCTTAAAATTTCCTTAACTCATCAACCATTCTTGGTAAAAACCCATAATTTACCATAAATGAACTCTTAACATTACTAGAATGGGAAGCATTATTATATGACAATTCAAGATGGACCAACATCTTTTTCCACCTTTGAGGCTAATCCTCACATAAAAATCTCAAGATCTTTAGTAGAGACCTATTCACAAATTCAATTTTTCCATCAGTTTGGGGGTGATAGGTTGTGGAAAAAGACAACTTGGTTCTAAGTAATTTCCAAAGTGATCTCCAAAAGTGACTAGTAAACTTGACATCCCTATCACTTATAATGTTTAAAGGAATGTCATGTAGCTTGACAACATGTTGAAAGAATAAATGTGCAAAATGGAAAGCATTACTACTTTTCTTGCATGGAATAAAATGAGCCATCTTGGTAAATCTATCTACTACAACAATTATAAAATCATGACCAAATTGTTTCTCAAGAATGCCACAAACAAAGTCCAAAGAAATACTTTCCTAGGGAGCATTTGGGATTGTCAAAGGTAGATAATGACCATCTACACCTTTTCCTCCTTTGAACTTTTGACAAGTATATCATTCTTTTACAAATTTAACCACATCACTATACATACCTAGCCAAAAGTAATTTTTTCTTACCAATTCCAATGTCTTAGTCTTGCCCATATATGCATCCATGTCACTTTGGTGTTTCTCTTCAAGGAGTTTGTACCTGGAATCACACTTTGGAACACAAATTTTTCCATCTTTAAACAAAATCTCATTCTTCAAATGATAAGCCTTCCATTGATCAGTCCTTTCTAATAATGAGGAAGATAACTCTTTCCAAATTACACAAAAATCCTTATCATTAGTATAGAATAAAGAAAAAGACTCAAATCCTTGAACTTTCACATTAGAAGAAACAACATGAACTCTAGACAAAGAATCAACCACAACATTAGACTTCCTACTCCTATGTTTTAAAATAAATAGAAATTCTTGCAATTTCCCTATCCATTTCATGTACTTGGCACTCAATTTGTTTTGAGAATTCAAAAATTGAAGTGCTCTATGATCAATAAATAAAAGAAACTCTAATCCTAACAAATAATGTCTCCAATGTTTAATGGCTTGAAGTATGACATATAACTCCTTTTCATAAACACTATACTTTTGTCTAGATTCATTTAATTTTTTAGAAAAGAATGCAATTGGTTTACCTTCTTGAGAAAGTACACCTCCAATAGCAAGCCCACTTGCATCTACTTCCACTTCAAATAGTTTTGAGAAGTTAGGAATTACCAAAACTAGAGCACTAAAAATTTTCTCTTTCAATGTTTGAAAGGATTTTTCTTTCTCATTATCCCATACAAATGCTAAATTATTTTTCAAACAAGAGAGAATAGGTCATGTAATGGAACTAAAATTCTTAATAAATCTTCTATAGAAGCCAGCCAAACCAAGAAAAGATCTCACCTCTCCCACATTCTTAGGTGAAGGCCATTCCTTAATTTCCTTTATCTTACTTGGTTCCATCTTGACTTGGTTCTTGGAGACAACATGACCTAAGTAGACAATTTCTTTCTTCATGAAGTGGAATTTCTTAACATTAATCACCAACTTTTCCTCTTGTAACTTGGATCATATCATCCTTAGATGATGTACATGGTCCTCTTCCTTAGAACTATAAACAAGAATGTCATCAAAGAAAACAATACAACATTTACCAATAAAATCCTTTAGAATTTCATGCATGAGCCTCATAAATGTGGCTAGGGTGTTGGTTAGCCCAAAAGGCATGACTAACCACTCATACAAGTCATTAGGTGTCTTAAAGGTTATTTTCCATTCATATCCTAGTCTAATCCTTATTTGATGACAACCACTTTTTAAATCAATTTTAGGAAAAATATTAGCATTGGCAAGCACATCAAGAATTTCATCCATCCTAGCAATAGGAAATCTATACTTGATAGTAATCCTATTAATAGTCCTAGAATCTATGCACATCCTTAATTCATCAGTGTCCTTCTTGGGAACTAACATAGCTAGAACGACACAAGGAGAGATGAATTCCTTAATAAAACCATTAGATAGTAATTCACTTTCTTGCTCAATTCTTCCCTCTGATTTGGAATTATAGTTCCTTGTATGAAGTCTATTTGGTGTTGGATGGGTCTCATTGGTGGAAGTCCTTCCAATTTTCCCTTGAAAACATCAATAAATTCCAATGTTAAAGGTTGCACCACTATAGGAAGTTCATTTATATGCTTCTCTTCACTTGTTGCAAGTGTTGACATAATGACAAAACCATGTCTATCCTCTTCATGTGCTTGTAGGTACTCTTGCTCACTAAGTAAGATCAATGAAGCATTAATAGGGACATTTTTCTTATACTACTGCCACATCATAGGAATGAGTTCATGTATCCCATCTTCTCTTAGAATAGACCAAACATTTCTTGCACCACTAAAAGAAGTCTTGTTATCAAAGTTCCAAGTTCTTTCCAAAATAACATCAACACAATCAATAGGGAGGATGTCACAATGTACCTTGTCTTTAAAAGAACCAATTCTAAATGACAAAATACACTTCTTCTTAACCTCTTGGAAATGATCCTTAGATAGCTAAGGGACTCTATAGGGCCTAGGATATGGAAATGTCTTCAAACCTATCTTAGAAATAGCCTTTTGAAGAAATCACATTTTCTTGAGCTTCATTGTCAATTAAAATGTGTATTCATTCACCACTATCTAGATACCTAGCTCTAATCATAAAGAGCATATTTATTCTAGGATCTTCATTACCATTAGCATTTTCCATAAAAGTGCAAGAATTAATTTTAGTGATATCTTCAATCATTAGTGCATCAGGATTACCTTCATTGGAGGATTCTTTCTTTTCTAACGTTTGAAGTTCCTTGCCTTTGGAGATCATTCACTTTTTGCACTTCCATTGTTTGTGTCCATTTTCACCATAATTAAAGCATTGAAGTATGGATACATGGCCATTTCCTTAACCCTTTCCATTCTTGAAGTAGTCTTTCTTGGAATCTTAGCCCTCCTTGAACTTCTCTTGCTTCTCCTTTGTGTCTTCTTTGGCATTTCCCTTCTTCTTAGCTCATTTCTCACCTTTAGAAGCTTTGGAGTCCTTTCCTTTAGATATTTTGGGACCTATATTGTATCCTTGGAGTTTCTTCTTAGTCTTAAGGGCCAATTCAAAAGCCTCATCCAATGTTTGGTGCTCATAGAAGGTTAGATCTTGTTGATATTCCCTTTTTAATCCTCCTTGAAAGTTAGATGCTTGTTCATAATCATCCTAATGAACTTTTACAAACTAGAAAGACTTACAAAAATCCATGTAGTAGTCCTTCACACTCTTATCACCTTGCCTTAGGTACTTCAGATTTTGGATGGCCTCTTATCTATGATGAGTCTTCTCAAATTTTTACTTGAGCATGAATTGCATTAAAGACCAATCCTTGATAGAAGTACCATTATTCACCTTGTAAGAATGACTTTCCTTCTCCCACCATACAAGTGTTATGCCTTCCAATTTGATTTCAGCAAAAGACACCTTTTGATGATGTTCCACATCTTCAAGTTCAAAGTACTTGTTAATCATTTTCAGCCAAGAGAGAAAAGCTTCAATTCCTTCCATTTCATTAAAGGATTTTACTTCAACATGAGGCATCCTTGAAGCATGTCTAAAAGCATTTGCAATAGTGACTTTAATTCCTTCACCTTGCTTCTTCAAGGATTAGAAAGAAGTTCATTTTTCCCTTTCCTAGGAAAAATGAAGCCTTGAGACTTATTTTCAACACTAAGAGCATGAAGAAAAACATCATCTTGAGCTTCTCCTTCCCCAAATTATTCATCTTCAAAAGGAATATTGTCTTCAAGGGATGACATTGAAGAATGTCTTAGTGAAGAATTGCATGACTTGTACCCTTGCTTGCATGACTTGTACCCTTCTCTTCAAGCTTTTTAATTTTCTCAATAATGAGCTTGAGATCATTTCTCATGTCATCCATGTCTCTTGACAAAGCTTGAACTATTTTCTTCTTTGGAGGCATGATAGAAATTGATCTAAAAGGCACTTTTCATAAAATTCTACACGGAAAGGTGAAATATTCAAGATTTCTCAAGGAATGAGACAAGAAATTCTTAGATCTAAAGAGAAATAGGCATAAGATCTTCAAACCCTAGCTATTACAAGCCAATGGATGTCCAATTCCATAATTATTTTCTAATTCTTGAAAGATATGACAAAATTAGGAATCAAAGGGAAATTTTAAAACCCTAGGATGAGCAAAACAAGTAGCAAGAGAGAATTCATCCAAGTTTGAGAATTTGAAGTGATTCTTTGCAATTGAGATGAGAATTATCCACTTGAATACAATTGTCTTCAATTCCAAGATGCTCTTATACCAATTTGATGAGGAGATCCCATGGATTCCACACTCCAAGTGCTCTCAAAGTCATAAAACAAAAAATTTGAATAAAAAAAGGAAAATGAAAGCTTTATTCTTACTCAAATGGAGAATTTAAATATTAATGAGTGGCGAGGTACCCCTACACTCAACCATACGAATACGAGCGTGTACGCGCGATCCGGTTGAACTCCGCAGACTAAATGCCTTAACGCCACAAGGAACGCTTGGGGTTAATCATTTGTTGTCTTCCCAGGCTTGCTTGTATGTGTCACGGTGTATGGTTAAGCAAGTCTAAGGTATATGATTTTTTTGGTATTTTTCAATTTATCTCCTAAGCTATGAGGGAAAGGGTTGAGAAACTAACTAACTCTAACTAATGTCCTAAGTCTAAATTAACTAGCATCAGCATCCGTTCCCACTTACCGGACACACCCTGAACTATGCAACTGTGGCTACCAAATGCTAATCGTTACTGGGATCACCACACATAACGCAAGTGCTCGAAGTGGTCGTACTGAGGCACCTATTTAGCCTAAGTGTGATAAGCAGCCGATTCCTTGGCTAGCCGTACACACCCGTGGGTGCTCGTAACCAAGTCGTACTTATCACATGTTCTAGCCTAGCGATGAGTAGCCGATTCCTTGACTAGCCGTACACATTGGACTACCACTGGGATTACCAAGCACAGATCCTGGAATACGCTACTGGGTTACCAAGCAGTCACAATGCTCGTAGTCAAGTCGTACTCACGCGTTGCGACGAGCAGCCGATTCCTTGATTAGCCGTACACATCCGTAGATGCTCGTAATCAAGTCGTACTCGTGCGCACTAGGAAAGCAATAAATAACAATAAAATAAAACCATGTACTGCAAGGTTTATCCAATCAAGTTCGTCTTTATTGCCGTACACAACTTGTGTTCAGGTTACAAAGTTGCTCGAATAAAGAGCCGTTCACTCTAGGACTCCTACTGCGGGCACATGGAAAATTAATCTAACTCTGGAGTGTTCAAACTGCCAGAGCTTCACTACTTCTAGCCAGGATTGGGAAATGAAGGGAGTGCCGCCTCTTATTTATAGATATGGCGGCGGACCGCGATATCGTGTACACGATATCACAAGGGACGACGCGATATTGCGTACGCAATATCACGAGGGATGCGATATCGCAACTCAGTGCATATCGCGTCTCATCACATATGAAAGAAAGCATAATTCCCAAGGACAGACAAGAGATTCATTCCAACTCTCACACATTTAAACAAAGAAAACACATACTCACATGGATGATGATTAAGGTATCATGCCAAGACTCTATCTCTTTCTCTACTCTTCTCTCAACTCCTTACACTCTCTCTTCATACTCTCTTGATCAAATTGAAGGACCAAGAGGTCTATTTATACCATTTCCCCTTGTCTTTTCATCTTCCCTCCAATTGATCATTCAAGTTAATGTCTATTAAAATCTGAAGGAGACATCTTTGAGGAACATGAGACATCTCTCCCAAGTGTAGAAGTTATCAAAGAAGATGTCTTTGAGGTGCAAAAGACATATAATACACAGAGAAGACGTCTTTTTATTAGTGAAGATGTCTTTCCTACCAAGGTCAAAGTTAAAGATGCTTATTTTGAGGCTTGGAACCTTTAGACACCTTCCAACACGTCCCCATAGCCCCCAGAACACTCCAAAGTCATCAAAATGACCCCAAAAGACTCCCAAACATGCCAAAATACCCTAAAATCATCATCAACAAAACAACACTAAAAGACAAACACAAAAACACACAAACATCTATGCACAAACATATTGAGGTTTATACATGGGCTGGGTGATGTCCTCATTAGATTCTTACATTGGTTGTCCATTTGATGAGGATAATCATCAATGTGTACTTATCATTCTATTCATTAGAGGAGGATCTTGATAACTACTCTTACAATTAACATCAATAGTAATAGTCTATAAATCATAGGGAATAACATTAAACAAGATACCTGTTGCCATCGAATTAAAGAAAATCTTGATGTCAAAGATCATATGTAAAAAATAAACATAGTAAAATAAATAGCAAAATAACATATAAAACATACCCTGGAAATAATAAGAAAAGCTCCAACAAGAAACTAGCTCATTGACTATTAGTAGCATAATTACAAAGCAGTAGCTTAGAGAGAAAATTATAGAGCTAAGTTCAGAAGGAACGATAGAAAATAAAAAAGCACAATAGAGATGAAAGCAAATACATGTTATCTTTCGCACATCCTTGGGCATATATTTGTATTATTAAGTGAACATCATAAGTAGTGTTAACTCAATGTGAACTAAATATTAATAAACAAAAAGACTAGAGATAAATAGTTGTTTATACATACTTCTTTATAAAATATATGTAGTTGAATAATTAACACTCTATTACATCATAAGGTAATTGATATAAAAACATAATTCATAAAAAGATAGTAATTATAAACTAATGAGATAACTTCAATGTACTCTAGTTGAACTCATGCAAATACATGTGAACAATAGTTTTCCTTCACTTTACTCACAACTCTTGCTCTTAAAGATAAAGTTACCATGTTAAATCTAATCCAAACCTTAAATGTTATCACCTTCCTTAATAGTGATAGTTTTTTAACATCACATTTCCATGGTATTGTATCTTAATATGCATAGTCATATTATGAAAATGGGATTATTACATATGTGTATGAAGTCTGATTATGATAACCAAATTTCACAATTGTTTTATTAGTCCTAATTTCAACTATCTAAAGCCAGGTTTCTCATGACTAGCTAGGTTCACAACAACATATTCAACTTTGGTGGTAGATTAAGTTATGCAAGATTGTAGTTAGCTTTTTTATGAGATACTAAAAATAAAGAAATTAAATACATACCCATAGGTAGATCTTCTATTATCTCAATCCTCACCCTAGCAAAAATGATGAATTATTTTGATAACTGATGAGCGGTGAGTATACCCTATGCCCAACCATATGAATCACTAGCATTCACTTAGTGATCCAATTGAATTCTGAAGACTTTAGATTTCTAAGTATAGTATATCTAGGAGGTGAATCTAACTGTTGCAATTGCTATCTTCCCAATTCCACTTGTAAAGTGCAAGTATATGGTTAAGTGTAACTGAGGAATATGATTTTTAACATTTTTACCTTTTATGGTTTAGTTGCCTAAGAACTGGAAAGAGAGTATTTAAAGGTTTAATTAATCTATTAAGTAATCTAATCCTTAGCCAATTGTAACATAAGCATCTATTCCCACTTGTTGTACACATCCTGAACACATTTCAATGCCACTAGGTTACCAACCACTAGGGGCTATTGGAGTTACCAAGTATTAATGTATGCCCGAAGTGGTCGTACTTATGTGCATTAATTAATTTCTATTTAATAAATATTAATTACTTAATTAGAGTACATTAAATCAAATTATTTGAGTAATAAATGCATGATGAGACATTAATCTAGTCCAAGTACTGCAAGGTTTGATCAAGAAAGCTTGTCTTTATTGCTGTTCACACTGAGGTGCTTAGGTACATCATTGTTTGAATAAAGATCCATATACTCCTTTGACTCCTACTACAAGCACTCAGAAAATATTCTAACTCTAGAAAAAACAAACTACAAGAACTTTGCTACAACTAATAAAAAAGATGGATGAATTGTGTGCCCAAGTGTTATATTTATAGGTCAACATGCATCCCGCAATATCAAATATCCAACATTGCTACATGGGGTCTGATATCGAGGCTCTAAAATCAATAGACTCAACTAACCAAGAGGTATGCAAGTGGGTTTTCCCCAAAGTAAGCTCATGCCCTTAATGCCCTTACATGCCTTTAAACCAAGGAGTCTACAGACCCCATGATTGATTAATGGTGGTGGAAAGTTAAGATTAAATCCCATAAGAACCTACCTAATAATTTTGACACATCAAACTAAGACATTGAACAAAACCATGAAAAATTGGCAATGAGGTGAATGATGGGAAATAATAACAAATGAAAGAAAAGGTGGAATGGAGTCCCGAATTTTGGTCACATGAAATCCCTTATGGATCTTATGGTTAAGATGATCCAATAAAGTTCATTCTTAGTCCAAATCAAAACCAACCACTTCCAGTGACTTCACATTGATACTCTTAGACTAGTCCACCCCATCAAGACATAAGAATGCTCCCACAAATTAATCACCATTTCTTAAAGAGAAGAAAAGAGAAGAAGGAAGTGAGAAAGGGCCTTAGTTAGAGGGGATCTTCAAGTATGGGTAACATGTCTTTCTAGTCCCATAACCAATGCTTGTAGCCGCTTATTGAGTCTAAGGGATGTGCTTTGAATTCCCATCATTGTTTTTTTTTTTTTGAGTTTTATATTTTTATGATTTTTGGATAGGAACCACACCATGCAAAGACTTTAACTTCTTTTATTAGTTGACAAAAAAATGATGAGAAATCCATGGAAACACTCATGCACTCAAGAGGGTAGCCAAGTATAGAGAGCATCAAATCCCCTTGAAGTCATACCCTTATTAATCCATTTAATCCTTCTCAAGTTTGGAAACTACTAGGGTCACAAGTTCATTAATAGTTCTAATTAAGGAAGGGACATCATCATTCCAAAATAAGGAACACCATAGAGTTTGTGGATGGGTGGATGGCGTGGACTCACTACTTATTCCATGAGAAAGAAACCATGTCTTAGTTATCAATATCAAAATTCAAAGATAGAATCCAGACATTAGCAATCAAATAACATTATATTACAAACCACCATCAAAAGACTTTTTGGCAATAAAGAAAAAGAAGACAACATAAGTAAACATAAGAAAAAAATTAACCAAAGTAAATTAAAATATATAAGAAATTGTAAAATATGTAAGAAAGAGAAAAATGTACTAATGATGTTGTAAACCAAAAAAATGATGTCAAACAAAAAAGTACAAAACAAAAAAGTTTAAAGACTAAGGAGCCACTTTGTTTGATTAGCATGGATGGCCCCATGACTAAGTTGGAAGGAGGAGATCCAAAAAATTAAGCATGCTTGTCCATCTAGGGAGGTGTTGTGATCACTATCTCTCTTTGGCTCATGAAAAGGTTTGACTTGTTGCACATTGACTAGCGATTTCATATTTTGTGCTAGATTCAAGTTAAGGTCAAGGTCACAAGTTATTGAAAGGATATAGAGCTCAGACTAAATAGGAAGAGTTGTTAATTTTCTATACACCAGCCCATATGGAGAATATCTGATAAGAAGTTTCTAGGTGGAGTGGTAGGCCCAAAGGGCATCATTGAGTTTCGTGCTCCAATCTCTTCTATATTTTCTAATTGTTCATGTTAAGATCTTAGTGATTTCCCTATTTGTTACTTCAGCTTAACCATTAGCTTAGGGGTGTAGGGTGTTTTTAATTTATGTTTTACCCCCAAGCATTGCATGAGCTTTCAAAAGGTAGTGATTATAAAGTGAGTGCCAGTGTCAGAAATTAATGCATGTGGCATCCTAAATCTATTTACAACATTATGTTGTATAAATTGAGTACTTGTAGAGGATGTATAATTAGTGATAGCTGCTACTTCTATCCATTTCGTACAATAGTCATCAGTGACTATGATGTGGGCCTTTCCATTTGACATGGATGTGATGGGTCCCACGTAGTCGATGCCCTAGATGTTGAAGAGTTCTAGTGGGTGAATCCACTATTAAGGATCCTCCATACGAGCTATCATTCCACCATCGCATTGGTAGCATTCATGAGAGCAGACGAAGTGGTAAGCATCCTTGAAGAGTGTTGACCAATAATACCCTATCATCAGGATCTTAATGATCATGCATCTCCTACCAGAGTGGCCTCCATAGGGACCCTCACGAGCATCTTGGAGAATGTGTAGTTGATCAATGTTAGGGACATACCAATGAACTAGGTGATTAGAACACCTTGTAAAAGTGTCCATTGATCTCTATGAAGTGTTTTACCTGGTGAAGAAACTGTTGTTTCTTCTTGTGGTCCAAATCTTATGGCATCTCCTAAGTGAGAAGATAGGTGAGAACGCTATCGTACTAGTTAGGCTCATTACACACTTGTTCATTTATAGCACCAGCAAAGAGGAGTCCATCAAGAAAGTGATTAGAAAGTGGGCTCTCCTTCTCTTTGTTGTTCCATCTCAACTGAGACAAGTGGTTACCAACCACATTTTTACTCCCCTTTCGATCTACCATTGTAAGATCGAATTCCTGCAAGATCACAAGCCACCATATGATATAAGGGCTTACTATTAGTTTATTCATAAGGAATCGGATTACATTGTGGTAGCCATGTGCATGAACACTTTGTACCCAAGCATGTAGTGCTTAAATATCTCAAAGGCATATACCACCACCATCAATTCATTTTTTGTTATGTTGTAATTAAGTTATGCACCCACAATACTTCAACTTGTGTAGTGGATGTAGTAAGGACATTTTTTATTATCTAACTACATGAGCATAACTCCTAAAGCATAGTTTGATGCATCCATCATGATGTGAAAGGTTCTAGACCAATCAAGTACTCATAGAATTGGAGCTTCTACAAGCTTCTACTTAAGTTGCTAGAATGCCTTCTAGCATTCCTTAGTTTAACAAACAGAGAATTCTTCTTTGTAAGCTCCTCCAACAATTTGGTGATCTTAGAGAAATTCTCTATGAAGTGCCACTAGTAGCTAGTGTGACCAAGGAATGATCGGACATCTTTGATAGTTTCTGGTTGGCAGGTAATTCGTTGGATGACCCTTATTTTCTCTGGGTCCATGTCAATCCCTCTTTCAGATATTTTATATCCTAAAACAATGTCTTCTTGGACCATCAAATGGCTTTTCTGCCAATTGAACCAAAGGTTTATCTCCACAAACCTTTCCAACACTTGCTCAAGGTAATCCAGGGCTTGCTCAAATGTAGCCCCATAGGTGGAGAAGTCATCCATGAAGACTTCCACCCTGCTACCAATATAATGTTGAAAAATGCTAAGGACAAGGTGTTGGAAGGTTACATGGACATTGCATAGAACAAAAGACATCTTTCTATATGTAGAAGTTTCTCGGGGACTTGTGAATGTTTTTTTGGCTTGATCTTTAGGTGTAGTCTAAATTTCGTTATAGCCACTACAACCATCTAGAAAGCTATAAAAGCAATGCCCAAAAATAGTGTCCAACACCTGGTTCACAAATGGTAATGGAAAATGATCTTTGTAGGCCACCATATTTAACAACTTAAAGTCAATATAGATCCTCCACTTGCCACCTTTCTTTGGCATGATTACTAGTGGACTAACCCACTCACTATCCATGATGGGATGGATGAACCCTACCTTGAGGAGTTGTTCAATCTCCTCCTTGACAATCTGCTTCAACTTGGGATTCAACTGTCATTACAACTACCTCTTTGGCTTTATGGAAGGATCCATATAGATGTGATGCTAGCATATCCAAGGATCAATCCCATTTAGTTCAAGATATGACCAAGAAAAGGCTATTGGCCATTTGTTAACCACTTTCAACAGCTTCTCTTTTTGTTTAGGAGCAAGGTTAGCATTAATTATCACTAGCTTTCCATTATTCAAAAAAGCATATTCCCTGCTAGTAGGTAGAGTTTTCAACTCTAGGGGCTCATGTTTGAAGCTCTCAAGGATTTCCAACTCTCCCTAATAAGTGTCATCAAGTTCATCGGAGAGTTGGTGATGGATCTTCTCCATCTCGTCCATGACTTCGACATAGGTACTTGTTAGGCCTTCAAATGGTTCCATGCAAAGTGTTAAGCTACTATTAGGATCAGCTGTTACCCACTGGGTTTCCTTTTGTTTTGTGGCTACTATGTACAAGCACCTTTGAATTTCTAACACGTCTGCATACTGTCTATAGATTATGATTATTGTACTTTTTGCAAACCATAGTTTTTGCACATAGTTGCACCCTATATCACTTTACACAATGCATGGAACTCTCTTCTTCTCTATCTTTCCAAATGCATTTTCCTTGAAAATATTGAAGGAGAGGTCTCTAACTTCCAACAGTGCATTAATGGTACTAACCTAAGCTCTTCCCATGATGATTGGAAAGTGCCCCTTGCAATTATCAACTCGGATCGCCAAGAAGTCAACAAGATAGGATCACCCAAAAATAGTGATCACAATGTCCTCCACTAGTTCCAAGGGAAAAGTGGTGGATTGATCTACCAACTTAAGATGAATGTTGCTCTTCTTGAGTGGAGGTAGGTTTCAAGCTTTGGAGTTCAAGCTTTGTACATCTCATGAGAAATCAAATTTACACCAGAACCTAAGTCTAGAAGAGTCTTGGAAGGTTCATTCTCAATAATTTGCAAATAGATGAGGGGACTTCCAATATCAAATAGTTTCCTAAGAAGGTGACCAACCTTAATCTAATTGATTACAACATGGGTCAACATGATGGTATGCACTTTGGAAGGTGTTTGGCTTGAGAGGGACTTGAGAAAAGCCTTGGAAGGTTCATTCCCAATGATTTTCAAATAGATGAGGGGACTCCCAAGATCATATAGTTTCCTGGTAAGATGGTTAGCCTTAATTTAATCGATTACAACATGGGTCAACATGATAGTATGCACTTTGGAAGCTATTTGGTTTGAAAGGAACTCAAATAAAGTATATGCAAAGAATGAGGGAGAAGCAAGGATATTAATCGCATATGTTTGTGAGGGCTTTGTAGGACTGTTGGTTCAAAAGAATGAACTCTTTGGGGATTTGGTTTTTGAACCACTTGACTGAGGAGCTAATTGTAAGTTAATAACCCTAGTAGCGTTACATTACTGAGGCTAAGCTAGAATATTGTCCTGCATTAATGGAGTAGGTGGTAATTTAGTTGAGAGCGGAGGTACAGGTGCAAAAGGATGAGCCTTTTATGGTGATGGGCCCCCTCAAATTTGGGGACATTGTTCATATCCAACTACTTGATTCTACTATCTTTCACATGCCTTGTTGGAATTTTCACTAACTATGCGATGTTCAACATATTTCAAGTTGCAAAAAAAGGCTCATCATAATCATGGCAATCTCTATGATGGCCCATCAACTAAATTACCACCTACTCCATTAATGCAGGGCCCATCATGCCATCTACTATCCCTTCTTTCATGGTGATGGCCCTCCCTTGATTACCCATAACCCTAGTCTCAATTGGTTCAGTAAGCCCTACGATCATCACTGTCCCACTAGTCACCTCCATCATGGTCATGTCCTTTGCAGCTTCGATTGAAGTTAGAGAAGGAAGAAGAGGATCTCGAAGGAGAAGATGGAGGACTAGCATTACCATGGTGCCTACCACCTCCTCTTCTGTGGTCACAACCACAATCATATCATGAGGCTTGTCCTCGTCCCTGCCATGACTTCTAGATTTAGATCCCCCATGATCATGGGACCCATTCTTGCCTAAACCAAGATGGTTGATAGTAGACTGCAATTTTTAGTTTGGGTTACCCTCATCAAAGATAAGGGGAGGAGAGTCAATGAATCAAGAACACCCAGAGAAGGGATCCTCTCCATCTTTCCAGCCCAATAGGAATAAGGGGTTAGTGAACTATTTCCCCTTTAATGCTTCATAGTGCATCTATTGTTGTTAATCCTTCTTGCATTGTGCTTTAGTGGGATGGTAGTCTTGGTAATCATAGTCCTACACAACGTACTCAACATTGAGCCCCTAGATGCCCAATTTCATAAGAGTTTGGTGTATCATCACAGGAAATGATTGATCGAGCAACAACACAATGTTTCCCTCCATGTCTCTCCATTGTAGTTGTTCATCCTAATGTAGGATGAAGGTGAAATCTAGCGCATACTCATCAGGATGAGTATATACCACTCTACATTGTTGGGGTACTAGCGATTTTGACCCTTCACGTAGGTGTTGATTGGATGTATGCTTGAACAGTGGCAGAGAATCAACCCTATGAGAAGAAGACATTTTAGATTAAAGGAAATTATCAGTGTGCTTTTTGCAATTATTATTAGTATTGTGAATGATTTCAAATTTAAGGTTTATTACAATGATGTTGAATAATTTTCACTAAGTCCTAGATAGCACACATAGCTAACTAAAGTCCCCAACAACGGTGCCAATGATGAGTGGCATGTATATCCTATGCCCAACCATATGAATCACTAGCATTTACTAAGTGATCTAATTGAATTCCAAAGACTTTAGGTTTCTAAGTACACTAGGTCTAAGAGGTGAATCTAACCATTGCAATTGTCGTCTTCTCAGTTCCACTTGTGAAGTGCAAGTGTATGGTTAATTGTAATTGCTGCGTATGATTTTTATCATTTTTATCTTTTATGGTTTAGTTGCCTAAGAACTAGAAATAAAGTATTTTAAGGTTTAATTAATTTATTAACTAATTTAATCATTAGCTAGTCCTAACATAAGCATCCGTTCCCACTTGCCATACACATCCTAAACATGTTTCAACACCACTGGGTTACCAAGCGTTAGGTGATACTAGGGTTACTAGGTGTTAACGTATGCTTGAAGTGGTTGTACTTATGTTTATTAATTAATTACTATTTAATCAGTATTAATTGCTTAATTAAAATGCATTAAAGTAAATTTCTTGAGTAATAAATGCATGAAGAAACATTAATCTAGTCCAAGTGCTACAAGGTTTGATCAAGAAAGCTCATCTTTATTGCCATCCACATTGAGGTGCTCAAGTACATTAGTGCTCAAATAAAGATCTATACACTCTTTTGACTCCTACTACAGGCACTCAAAAAATATTCTAACTTTGGAGAAAACAAACTGTAAGAACTTTGCTACAACTAATGAAAAAGATGGATGGATCGTGTGCTGAAGTGCTATATTTATAGGCTGGCACACATCCCATGATATCGAATATTCAACATTGTTGCATGGGGTCTGATATCACGGCCTAAAAAAATATGATTCATCAATAACAATGACCAAATTTCATAGTACCATGAGTATACTAGAAAACTCATTTCATAGTAAATCAATTTTCCAACCATGTATGCAATAGCAGGCATTAGATACGTCAATTTGTTGATTATACTAGCATATGCAATCTTATCATAAGTTCATTATTCAACTAAAAGTTCCACTCTAGTCTCACAAGGTGTAGTTATCAACTTGTAATCTAACATGCAATCTTACATATCAAAATTTTACAACACGTAGATTGTCCAAAAAGAAACAAGTTTCTAAGTCCTTAATTTATGTATGTCACTTTTATTAATTCATGTATGCCATTTTTTTTTTTTGCTATTAACATGTATGTCACTTTCTGCTATTAACATGCCCTTACAATAATATGTAGTAGTACAAAAAGATGATTTTCATTTGTACTTTTGGGATACATACATGAGTCCTCCAAGCTATGTGCTATGACTTTCAACATACCTATAATTTATACAATTTCCTTAGGATTTGTACCAAGACTTTTAACATACATGCATACAAGTCCTCTAGGCTTTATGTAAAGACTCTCAACATATATACATGACTCCTCCAAGCTTTGTGCTAAGACTCTTAACATACATATCCAAGTCATCTAGGCATATGCCAAGACTCTTGACAGTCCTCTAGGATAAAGCCAAGATTGAACATGTGGCTAATAGATGTTTTATTCCACATCTTTAGGCATGTTCTAAAAACCATATGCTTTTTTTTCTTTCAATATTGTATTTTCTTCTCAACATCACCACTCAAAGAAAGCATCTTATAGTTATTTGATATCCATATCTAATGTTATATGGATGTGAATTAACAACAATAAAAGGAGTGAAGATAAGGAACAATTTACACAAACTTCTCTATAGATATATCACAAGGCAATTGATATAATAACATAATTGTAAATTGAAGAAATAACTTCAATGTACTATAGTTAAGCTCATGTGAACATATGTGAACGGCAGTTTGCCTTCACTTTACCTACAAAAATAATGGGCCAACTTTTGTAGTATTATTTAGAGTGTGTATCATTAATTCTTTGAAGATTTATGCACCATTTTCTTTTAAACAATATAGGATAATTTCGGTAGCAAAAAATCTTCAATCTAAGCTTGCAAAAGAGAATCATTTTGTTGATAAGCATGAACACTTCTTTTGTAAAACATATTAGTATGATATGCTTTTCAATAAATTTTTTTTGCCTCATCTTTCTTCATTAACTACATTGTTACTTCCTCCTTCATTTGTTGTATTTTTCATTTCTTTTCTTATACAAATTCGAACCATTAATATACAAAGCAATATATATAATATGTGGTTTCTATAACTATTGAAAGGATCATCAAATACTACTTGGATTTTAGCAAATATTACAAATTCAAATTTTGATACATAATTTCATGTGACAAAATGCAATTTGGCACAATTATCTTAGATATATATAATTATTATATTTATAATTTGGCTAAAATTATTTAAATTTAGACAAAAAATCCATGTAGGTATATCCATGTGGATTGTGGATCACGAATAAACATATGAAATGAAATGAAGCTTTATTACATTTGAAGACCCATAGAATGTATTGAACAGGTATTACATTTTCTTCTGCTATGACTACTTATTTAAGATAATTTTATAACATATGCTCAAATATATCTGCATGGCTACGCTTGCAGATCTGTGTTGATGCAAGGTGTTGCTTGTTGCTGCAATCCCAAATCTATGTTACTGTGGTTCCCTAGCAGCCAATCGGTCTCATTTTGCTGAACTAGCCTGTCAAATCTGAGTCGAGGGTGTCGCAGATCCGGGATCACCACCATTAAGTTNTCAAATCTAAGTCGAGGGTGTCGCAGATCCGGGATCACCACCATTAAGTTCAGACTTCTGAGATTTTTTTTTCACATCATTGGGCAGACCTGTGGCATTTTGGCATCAACAGGTTCAGTGGTGGTTGGCGTCAATGAGTTCACTGGTGCTTTCGATCCAGGAGTGCTACGTAGGGCTGTGCTGTTGGCAGAGAAGATCTTTGCTACAGTGCAGTCATGGATGAATCTCAAGGCCCGTCTGGTTCTTCTTAGCAGGGAAGTCCCCCCAACTCCACTAATATTGATTTTTTTATTCCGGACAATCTTTTTGATAATGTAGCTAAAGAATTTTCATCTCGATTCATTTTTATTCAAATTATGGGTTTTATTCCCCAATCAGTAAATCTCAATTTGTACATCAAATCTATTCTACAATCTCACGGCATAACCGTTTCCTATGCCCGATATTATGCCCGAAACTTTGTGCTCGTAGAACTCTCTGATGCTTCGCATGTCAAGAAATCCCTTTCAGCCTATTTTTTCCCAGCATGAAATGCCACCCTGGTCGTCCGTCCATGGAAATTTGACTTTGATGTCACTGACCCAGCCTATAAAACTATCCCATGTTATGTGGAGTTACCTAATCTTCCTCTTATTTTTTCCACCTTTGAGAGAGACATTGTCAATACCCTAGGTCACATTATCTCTGATCACGGAGTAGAGGTTAATGGATTTCAGTTTCGTCGCTATTGTATAGAACTAGATATCTCTCACAAGAAAACCTCTCTTACATTAGCAGCTAGAGGAAAATTGTTCATACAAAAAGTTGATTATTTTTACCTTCCAAACTCCTATAGCTACT
>MNCI01035228.1:56201-71632 GCA_015680685.1 Gnetum montanum
CCCTCAAATCCTCTGAAGTTCTTTCCCTACCCGCATCTTCTACCTCCTCATGAATTTAGTATCTTGGAATGTTTGAGGCCTTATAGATAGGCTTCGAGGTAAAAGGGCTAGCAATTTTCTCTCTAGTCTGAATACCACCTTTGATTTCATCCTTCTTCAGGAAATTAAAATTTCAGCTTTTGACTTAGAGTTTTCAGCTCATAGGTTTCTTCCCCACTCCTCAATTATAGCTACCTCCCACGTGTATGGAAAAGGTGGAGCAACTATTCTCATTTCAGCCCATTGGAAAGACAAACTCATCCATTTTGGTTCCGATTCAAGCCAAAGAGTTTCTTGGGCTGTCTTTTCCTCCTCCCATGGACCTTTTGGGGTTTGCTCTATTTATGCTCCAAATGACTCCATGGAACGGGCTAACTTAGGGCAGGAACTAACCTATTCTCTTCCTTTCATTCCTTGGATTTTTGGCGGAGATTTTAATATGATTGAATTCCCTCATGATAAACTTGGGGGAGTCCCTTTTCAAATTCCTCCTCATGAATTTCAACCTTGGTCTAACTTTAAAAAACAATTTTATCTCCTTGATGGAGTCAAGGATAACTGAAGCAGACCTCTCCATAAATTTACTTGGAGTAACCTTCGTCTGGGTTAGGCTCGAATATATAGTCGGCTAGATCAGTTTTACTTCTCCACACTATCCTTTTGGTAGGCAATCTCTACCACTATGGTTCACCAACATGCTACGTTATCTGACCATTATCCCATCGTCATTTCCATGCAAATCTCTGGTACTTTACATAGGACCAGACTCCACCTCTTTCACCTACACTCTAATTTATTCTCTTCTCCTTCGTCTCAACAACTTCTTTCTAATCTTTGGAATGCCGAACCTAGGCCCATAGGTCAGGTGGGTTGGATCCAATGGTGGTTGTGAACCACTAGTAGGGTGAGGAACTTTGCTCAGAAGTTCGGCAAGGAAGTGGCCTCTTGTTCTATACAAGAGTACAACAACATTTGTTCAACTATTAATAATCTTATGGAAAGGTTATCCATAGAACCCTTTAATGCCCACATTCATGAAGAACTTGCTAAAGTTCGCTCCACTTTCCAATATTGGGAAGTCCACAAGGCCCACAGTGCCTTAATCAAAAGTAGACTTACTTGGTTGAAGATTCAAGATGAGCAATGTAAGGAATTTTTTAAATATCTTAACAGCTCTCCATCCATTCCATCCCCAGATACTCTCTCTAGGGATGGTGTTATTATCAATGATCATGAGAGTATCCTCTCTTACCTTAAGGAGCACTTTGAAGCCTTGTTTATAGCTTCCCCAATGAATCTCTCATCATTTGAGGCCACTACGCGTAACTATCCTAGGTTAGTTGACTCATTCATGTCTCACATCCTTGATGCTAATATCACTCAAGAAGAGCTTCAACATGCTTGTTTCAAACTCAGCTCTGGGAAAGCTCCTGGATATGTTGGTTTCCCTGTTGAGTTTTTTCAGAGGCATTGGAATCTTGTTGGCCATGACCTTTTCCAAGTAATTAAAGAGGCTATCCATCTTGGTTCTCTTGGACCAAATTTAAATCTTGGGATTATTCGCCTCCTTCCCAAATCAGGAGACCCTACTAGTATAGCTAATTGCCGACCCATTACTCTTCTTAATGTGGTATACAAAATTTGGGCCAAATGCTTAGCCTTACGTTTGAAAAAATTCCTTCATAAAATTATATCTCCTCAACAAACTGGATTTGTCCCAAGGCGTTATATCTTAAATAATGTAGTGGCTGCTTGGGAAGGGTTGCAGTGGGCTGAGGATGATGGCCAAGACATCCTTTTGATGAAATTGGACTATGCCAAGGCCTACGACAACATTAAGTGGGACTTTATCCTTCAAACTATGTCAAAACTAGGTTTTGGCTCCAGTATCTACATATGGTGAAATGTCTCTTCTCAGATGCTAATGCGAGAATAGCCACCACCTTTGGCATCACCACCCTCTTTGCAATCCATAGATCAGTAAGACAAGGTCATCCTCTTGCCCCTTATCTTTTTATCATTGCTGCGAATTTCCTTTGCCATTAAATTAACCATGATATTCAATCAGGGATGCTATATGGAGTGCGCTTTTCCTCTCCTCAACATCAACTGCTTAATATGCATTTTGCTGATGACTCTTTTTTTCTAATCCAAAATACAACCGATAATGTTAAACGACTTTTAGCCCAAGTAGAGCAATATTGTTCTCTCTCTGGTTCTACCATTAATTGGTCTAAATCTTCTGTATATAGTTTTCATAACAATTATAGTAAACTCCCCACCTATCCATGGAAATTAATCCAAGACCATGAGATCATGAAGCTCTTGGGAATCCCTTTTCGATTTCGTGGTCCTACTTCTACATTGTGGGAGCTAGTTATCTCTCGTATTCGTAAGAAAACTAAAAAGTGGAAGACTAAGCCCCTTACCTTGGCAGGAAAATATCTTGTTTGTAAATCCATTTGTGCTTCTACCCATGTATATTATTCCTCATGCTGGGCTCCTTCCCACACAGCCTATCAAAACTTGGAGCGATTATTTCGAGACTTCATGTGGTCATCTAAAGATTCCCAGCGTGGTTTTCATCGTGTTGCATGGAACATTGTCACTCTTCCTAGAAACAAAGGAGGATTAGGACTGTTGAATTCATACAAACAGGGACTCACCTTAGTAGCTAAGTGGCTTGTGCAACATCTGGACACCTCTGACATAATTGGAAATCTTCTCCAGCTAAGGCTTCATCAAAGTTTTCCTAAACATAAGCCTTTTTGGAAAAACATCCATCCTATTAATTGGATTTTCTCTCCTCATTCTATCTCCATTCCTGGTTCCCATGTCTTCAAAAGCATATGGAAGGCTTGGCAAGTTCTCCACCATCATATTAATTGGTCTAATATCCATCTTAACCCTACTCTCCTTCCCATGCTTTGCCCTTGGTGGTTACCCTTGACCCCTGCCCCTCTTGCCATTACTAATGCAAGATTAGCCATTATTTGGTACCGGAAGGGAGTGATTTCCCTTAATTGTCTTCGTCTTGCTAATCAATGGATTTCTTGGGAAGCGTTTGAAAACCTATATGGAGCTTTGAAAGCAATGCGGCTTTGCTTCCACCAGATACATTCATTTCTTCATCAATCATTACACATAGATGGTGCTATCCAAGGTTTATTTCATGGCCTCTATTGGTCTAATGGGTCAAAAATTTTTCCTTATTGGCCACATGTTCCCTTCCAATTGTTACACGATTCTTTCGAAGTCATTCTACGCTGTAATCGATCTTGGAATAAACAAGAATCAAAGGATTTTTGGATCTCTCTTTTCAACCAAATTTGGCATCTCCCGACTATTCCCAAAATTCAACAATTCCTTTGGTGTTTTCTTCATCAAGGTCTCCCAATTGAGAAATGTTTAGCATACCTTGGGATTCATTCCTCTAAGTGCCCTTTATGTAATGACCCTGAAACCTTTGTCCATGTTTTTTGGCTTTGCCCATTTGCTCAGCATGCTTGGGAATGGGCTTCTAAGGTTTTTCCCTCATGCACTCTTACACAAGAGGCCGCAATGTTTGGTTTCTTACCTATCAAGTCCAAAAACTCTCATTTCCTATGGAAGATCCTTAGGCCCATCATCTTATATAATATTTGGAAATGTAGATGTACCACACTTTTTCAAAAGACAATTATTTCAAACTCCTTACAACTAACTACTTCGGAAAAAATGCAAATTCTTCGGCATGTTCACTTCCAAATTATATCTCAAGCCCCAAAATTCAAGATGAATGCTAACCAGTTGTTTTTCTTATTGTAGCCATTGAGTCATATCGGAGATCCAAATAATCACCATCATCAAGCCTCGCTTCAGAAGAAAGTCTCCTAATTAAGCCATAGTTTTCTACACCATTTGGCCTTTTTCCTCTTTCTTCCATCTTTGTTCTCATTCGACAATCCACATCCTGGAAAAGATACACACATTTCAGCGAATGATTGATCTCTGGAATGCATTTCCACACCCTGTGGAATGCTAAGTTTAACATGTTTCCTATATAATAGTCTTAGTCAACACAGTTTCTCTTCCTCCTTTCCTCAATCTATTTGTCTTGAAGTAGCTTATGTACTAAATTTTGTTTTCTATTAATAAAATTCTCTTTTTGGGGACACCCCCATATGCTCAAATAAATACAAGTTAAAATGATAAAAACATAAACTTATAATATAATTATACATAATTCTAAACTTCTTGTATCTCAAACACACCCTTACTTTCTAAGTACCTTGAACTTTCCTTTACCATCTTCCAAAAGGGTGCAGGTGTGCAAGCGTTAGTCGTAAGCCAAACATAGCATCTCCTTTTTTAAATAAATAAATAAATAAACACGTAGAATGACCAGAAATAAGTCACGAACAGAAACGGCATAACGTGATGTATGGTTTGGCCAATTGCAAACTTACACTGAAGTTTTGGCAAAAACTTGGAATTGGTGGAAAAGCGATACCAAATCTATTGCCGGTTCAAATGATTTCGGAAAGAATGCGACAGCCAGGGACCCTGGATTGATTGACGTATATTGAAGAGAATTTTATCAACCGGAAAACAGATCTTCAGGGCATGAATGTAACTTACAAAAATGTACAAAAATGTACACAAATGAACAAATTGCTTTCTTGCAAATTTTTAACGTCTTTGTTGTGGTTTTCTTTCTTTCTATAAAACACCTCAGAGCTTTTTAAAAAGCATATTTAAACAAAAAGAGATAAGCAAGATAACTAACAATTTAATATAATTTAAAGATTAGAGGAGAGTGGCATCTCCTTTGATGTTTTATGCGCGGACAATGGCTGAACGGTTGTAATTGTTTAATTGAAATTTTGTGAATCAAAATGCATCTACTCGTAAAATGGTTTGTTTCTTTGAGGGAAAGTTTGGTCATTTTTATTTAGCTAGGGGTGAATTCCAAATCAGTCTTTACAACAGTAATTACAACAGCAGTATCATCATAAAAGGAAGAAGATCCTTTGGCAATATAGATGAACAAGCAGACTATGAAGTCAATCAGGAATTAAACTATCATCCCTCTTTTTTAGAATGCTCTTAAGTTTAACTTTTTAATCCTTATGAGTAGCATAAGAGTTTCATTGAAACACTTGAACAATGATCCAGTATTCCTATATGACATTAAAACCAAAAACCAAAAAATAGTAACATGCAACATGATAAAATTCATTTAAAACAAAGTACATGCATATCTGAAAAAGTTAAAAAAAAAAACATAGTTTACAGGTACCACGTAAAGAGTCGTTAGTGTTGAAAGACATCATCACGCAAAGAGTCATTAGTGTTGAAAGATATCATCATGCATGTTAAAATGATTGGTGGATAATGCCATGGGTAATTAATCTTCACGTTACTTCAACTCTTGTAATTTTACCATTTCCCTTGCTCATATTTTCACTCTCTTTTTCACAACTGCTCAGATTTTTACTCTTACTTCTTAGCTATGCATCAAAAGAATCCCATTTGTGGAAGTGAGGAATCGAGGATTCGTGATTCTGAACGTGTTTGGGTACGTGTGCTTCAAGAAAAAGTGGGGATGGGTTCGTAGCTGGGACGTGATAGAGAAAATTTAAATATATTAGTTTTTTTAAAAATTAAATCTCATATATCATAAAAATACATTCTAAAATATAGAACAAGTACAATGTAAATCCAAAATATTGTTAATGCTTAAAAATTGTATCCAAGATTGCAATATCACCATTGAAGCAAGAAAATTTGCAAAGGTATGGGGGGCATTTAATCCATTTCCTTACTCAGGAGCCATAGTCTGGCAAAACATATAATTTCTGCAACAACCAAAATGACAGCAATAAAATGAAACCCTTTTGTTACTCAATCCAATATTTCCAAAAATGAAATTAAGCTTCAAGCTTCAACCAAATTTATAACAAATCAGGTCTATTAATACTTTTGTTCAAAGACTACCTGTCAGTACCACTCTAGGGACTACTCACATTGAAGATGACCGCATTACAAGAAGACAACTTAACTAAACTAGGCACAGCCCAGTAACTCACCTCACCTACAATGATTGAAAACCCCGCTGAAAAATGGATACTAGTCATGATGAAGGGGAAAGTAAAAACAGAGCACCATGAGCTTGCATATGGCCATTGGCCATGTGCTGGTGGGCTTCATTGCTCTCTAAGCAAACAGATTTAAAAAAAAGTTGAACAAGCATCCATCCGTCATCATGTTCATGACTAGTAACCCATACGATGACCCTGTTTTGTTTTTTCTTTTTTCAGCAGAGATATGAGAAAAAGAGCAAAAACCAGCAATGAACAATAAACACGCGTGAATGTGACTCATGGCGGAACCTTTGACGCTCCCAAAGGCAGGCGAATCCATGCAAATGCAATGTTTTCCTTGCACGCCCGCTCCAAAACTTGATTTCCGTATGACCCATGCTTGCCCCTTCGGCCTTCGGTTACCATAGTAGCCCTTTCGTGATTTCCGTATGTTTGTTTATTCATTCGTACTCTTGTTTTCTGTGGTTCGGCATGTTGATTGCCTGCTTGCTACTTAACAATGAAATGAAATTTTTGGTATGATTCAGAACTGGAGAAGATACATAAGATTTTAATGCAAAATGCAGACATCCCAAGAACTAAAAAGGCAAGAACAATACGAGCAATGTAACGTGACCATTTCAAAAGGCAAGAACAATACGAGCAAGGTAAGGTGACCATTCAATGTATATGTACAAATCCAGACAAAATTTCATTGGAAATTATGAAATAATGCGCTTCTGTACGCGCTCCGCTACTGTACACGCTCCCGAATCCGACCCGAACAATTCGTCAAAATTTATCTGGAATCACGAATCTCTCACGAATCTCTGACGCATAGCTTCTTAACCTTTGCAATTATGCTTGCAGCTGCACATTTGTATTTCTTCTTTTTTGAAACGAGGGTTATTCACTCCCTGGACCGTGCACTTGGCCTTAATCCAGGGTATAAACACTTTGAAAATGAAAACTGACTATACTTTGATTTTCAACAACAGTTTGAGTAATTTTAATCCAAGACGGGCACTTTAATCCGGCACATGTGGAAATACTGGTCAGAGGAGATCCGACCTAAATAATTGGAATTTTGATTTTTCAAAAGGAAACCATAGATTGGAACAGAACTAAATGACAAGACAGTATTGAGCTTGAAATCTATTGACTGAGGGGCAGTTCAATTCAATCAAACGGGCAATTCAGTTCAATCAAACATATGCGTCTAAAAGTTCTACAATTCTCAGACAGGAAGTTAGTCAATAAATTTTTCAAATGGAGCACACGGGCGGCTACGATTCCTCGTCGTCGTCGGAGTCATCATCAGCATTGAAAGATGGTGAAACAGCATTTGGTTTTGGCAGCAACCTCTTACGCCGTCTTCTGGCCATGTGAAGGCACTCAGTCACCACTTGCAGGGTTTGACAGCGCGTATTGTAATCCTCTGCAAGAGCAGCAATTCTGTTGCTCTTCTTCAACACAAGTCCGTAATCGAAAGCCCGGCCATCGATGGTGAAATTCTCCAAACAGTACACCTTTTCATTCTCGATTCGATCCGCCAATTGCCTGCACACCTGCTTTGCATCCATCATGGACTCCTTCTCCAACTGCTTCTTGTGCGTTAATACCACCACAAACTCTAGCCCTGCAATTAAAATCATCCGAAGAAAATAAGCATTCAGTTTGATGCACAATGATATCTTAGTGGTAAGAGTTTCAATGTTCCTGACTCAGTAAACTCAATCAAAACTTCAGTTTCAGTTTGAGCATCTCGGTAAAAATAAGATAATTGAAGCCATCAAAATTGAGAAGAAAAAACCTGAAATTTTTATGATCTTACCTTCACGGCGAATGAGATTTGCGAGGAGAGGCATGCTTTTCCAGGCGGGAGCCCCGGTGGAACATTCAGAGGCATTGGCGACAAGAATCACAGCTTCCGGAACCTTGTACACCTTATTACTGCCCGAATTGCAGGGATCTCTGCCCTTCAAAATGTTTTTGAGAGCATTTTCATTCGCGGAGACTGGAGGAGTGTCCAGAACATGGAGAAGGGTCTGTGGAAAAGGGTAGAGGGTGTTGGCGAGACTGAAAATGGTGGTGGATTTGGTGGTATTGCGCGACGGCGACGCCACGGCTCGCAGAAGAGGAGCACCGTCCTCTCTGTACAGAACTCTGAACAGCGTGTTAACGAAGGAACTGCGGCCATGGTTGGGGTAACCAACAACTGCAATTGTTACAGGAGTGGCAGCAGCGTTGCCTTTGTTTTTGTTGCTGCTGCTGCTATTTCTGATCTGAGAATGGTAGAGTCTTGCGCAGGCAGCCGTGGTGGCTTCGTAATGGCGGGCAAGCATACGATCTCGGACGATCACATCTGCTGCGCACAGGCCACCCAGCAGAGCTGCTGCGTTGCCAATCCCTAACAGCAAGTCATCCATCATGACTAAGTTTATGCTCAGCAAGCTTTACTTGATTCTTCTCCTTCTTCTTCTTCGCTCTTGGTTTTCTGTATCTGACTCTTGTCCATTCCCCTTTTATTTGCTTCCCTTTCGATGGATTTCGAAGCTCTCCGTTGAATTTTAAATTCTGTTCACTGTTGTCGACCCCGGTACCTTATTCCTTTCTTCGAGTTGCAGAAATCGTAAATCCAGGGTTCTTGGTTTCGCTTTCCGTTTTGTGTCTCTCGTCGTTCCTGCGCCACCACTATTTCTTTGGAGGCAAATGGCAGGTAAAAAGTATTGATATATCTGTTAACTTGCGTGTTTTTGGTTTCATTTTTATTTCATTTCCTTTGCCTCGTGGCTCCTCAGCCGCTAGTATTTTGTTTTTTTGGCAGGGAAATTGCTGGTAAAAGTAATAATATCTTAACCCGTGGGTCTTGAGGCACCGGCGTTTCGAAAGGTCGTTTCAATCAGATAAATTCGGTCAAAGGATATTCCGTCCTTTTGATTTAAATGTTTTTTAACGTTATTAAAGACCCTGACACATCAAAAAAAAATACGATTTGCACTAACAAAAGTATAAGCTCCCGACAAAATCTCATTACCGTTCAACCATCCTTTTTCTTTTTGTGGGGAATTATATGAGATTATTGTTGCCAGCTCTTTTAAGTGCACAGCAACGAATGCACTTACTAGGCATATTAAGTCCCAAACTAAGGATCTACATCCGTAAAAACGGATTTAAATGCCATTCGTAATAGTAGTACTAGTATTTCTTTGGTAGGAGCCGGAGTATTCTTAGAATGCAAGCAACTAACTACAACCCACAAATCGTGTGGAATCCTGCAATATAAAGTGGGAATCCAGCGCTCACAATGCTGCCGCAGCAGCAACTGTTCTTTTGGCGGCAGACGAAAACCAGGCTTGGGCAGCACATAAAAAAGTAAATCAGAGAATCAACAATTGTGGGCGCAGGCAAAAAGGGTGACGAAAATAACAAATTCATGTGTCACCTTTTGTAAAGCAGGCGGCTTTTTTATAAAAAAAAAAAAACATTAGAACTTGTTTAAGTTTATGGCTGGGTGCAAATAAACACCATATACTTTAGTCCCACATGGCAAAGGCGTATTGGAAGACAGTGTCAAATGCTTATTAATGTTGGGAAAAAGGGGTTTTGAAGGCATACCTACCTGGGCTGAGTCAATCTGTGATCAAGAAGACCGATGATTTAAGGTGACCACATCCATTGCACTTGGGATGGGGGTCATCATATCATACAGGTTGTAGAGTTGAGATGATTAAAAGTGTGTTCGCCTTATTTACAAACATAAAGGACTGCTTATGCATTGGAAGGAGTTTTATGTGGACAACAATAAGCATACGTTATTTGTATGTGGAAGTGGAATCATCTTCGCACCAAAATGTTCTTTTTGTGTTCGCAAGTAAATAAAATTAATCATTAATATGTTAATATATATTAATTCACATTAATATGTACTTAGAGGGTTGGCAAGCAAATAAAAAAGTTTAATTTGCTAATGTACCCTTGAGGACCAACAAATGGCATCAATTTGATCATTCAAATGAGGCTAAAAATAAAAATTTTTTTGTGGTCACGTAACAAAGGATGATGACATGTCATTGTTACCTCACAACATGGATTCTAAGACAAGATTCTAGAGGGTTCAGGGTTGGATTCTAAGACAAGATTCTAGAGGGTTCAGGGTTGGTGGATGAACAAAAGCCTAACCTCTTTTGAGTAACTACACTCACCCTCACCCGAGTAACTACACTCACCCACCCGAGTTACTACACTCACCCAAGTCGCTTGAGAAACAAGCACCTATCTCACCTATCCATAATGATTCCTTTTCACTTGTTGAATATATTTCCATATATGTACGCGTTCAAAAATTTACATGGTTTTACCCTTTTTAGGTGACGGGAAATTGACCTTTCAATACAGCCGCGTTAAACTGAATATGTGATTCAATGAGGTTTCGTGTGTGTTTCATGTGATGTTTATGTTATTCAACGTGCGGTTTCCTACCAGAAAACAACATTGGCGGCAATTTTCAGAGCATTAAATACAAGGCTCAGGTTTGTGGACGCACTTTAAAGCTCGATAAATTAAGTTTTAAGAATTCCAGCAAAGCAACGGGTGCTTACCAGAGAAATAGTTATAACACGATCCATGCTTCTTTAATCACTTGTAGGAGCGTGATCTTGCCACGAGGATGGTTACGGTAGCTAGATTTATGTTTCGTCTGATTCATTTATAGTAAAATTGTAAGCAACTTAGCCAAGTCCATGCTAGTTTCCATTCATGGTTTTCTTTTTCAAATTGAACATTCACTTGGGAGGGTGTCCGTCGTTAAATTTATGTTGTAATTTTAATGTGGGAGGCACGTAAGGTAGAATTTGGAAAAAGGACAATAGATTTTCTTTGTTAAAAAGAAAGGTTTTTTATAAGCAAAGTTAATTTTTTAGTATTGAGTGTTTCACAGGATTGGATATAAATAAGGGGAAAATTTTTAAATTGTAGAGCTTTAGGACTTTATTGACAAAATGAGAAAAAGATTTCTAGGTATTAAAAAAAAATTAAACTTGTAATAGCTAGTAATCCTACTGTTTGTATTATCCAAGATATGCATATATATTATTCTTCTTGTTGGGCACCTTGAACATTGATTATAATCAAACTCAAATAGATAATTTAAAATAAAATATTTAATAAAATGATGAATAATAACAATATTAAAAAATTTCAGAATAGATCTCTCTTGGGATGCCTTTTCAAGTTTTCATCCTTACAGTCAATCATGAAAAACCTTCCCTTTGGGTTAAGAAAAGGATAAAGCTTTGCCCTTGTTCAGAAATGCCCTCATAGGTTTTCGCTTCTTACTAAAGGGTTTCTTGTAAAGAGGAGAAAACTCTCTCTAAAGATAAAAGAACACACCAATTAGAAATAAAGAACAAATAGCAACAAAAGTTGAAAGCTTCCCATTCTTGAACCTCCAAAATAGAAAAAAATTAATACCATAGAAAACAAATTAATTGTTTAGCCTTCACTAGAAGCTTTGAGAATTCGGTATTTAACTCTTGAAGAGAAATCATAGTTATGCTCTTGCTTCTCGAAAATGAGTACACATCAAAGCTTCCAAACATAGAAGAAAACAGGTGGTTGAAGAAAATTCCAAATGCAAAGAAAGAAAGTAAACAAAACAAACTGTTCATTAATAATGAGATTATTGATACTTGATTGAAAGTTACAAAACTCGATATCCATTTCCAAGCATGTTGATCAATAGGACATTTAAAAAAAACATGAAAAAAATGAGTCTTCACTTCTACAAAGAGGACATTGAGGAGAAACATTTATTATATGTTTAAGACGAATGTTGATACGAAGACCTTGATGAATAAGACACCATAAAAAAAAATACAAATTTTAGGAAATGTAGAAGCTCTCTAAATCTTTCATTTTCCTCATTCAAAAGTGTGATGATAATAGCATTTTCTAGTTCTTATTGAATTTATTGTTAATAAAATCATTCTTTATAATAATCTTGTAAGGAACTTTTGAATTAAAAGCAAAAATAGATCACCATCCTTTTAAAAAATATCTCGAAAAGCATGGATGTTTTTTTTTTTAAAGAAAAAGTTGGGATTCTATTATAGCCAAAAATAAACTAGGAAATTACAAAACATGGAGGAAGGAAGGAAAACCCCTAAGAGTTGTCTCAAGGGGAGGAACATCCCCAAGAAGGGGTAGAGCTTCCCAAAACATGGCATTAGAGAAAACAACACTAAGTTCCAAAGAAAGGGGGGAAGAGACAAAAATGCCCAATACCTGGGTCAACTAGACAACCATTTTCAAAAGCAAATCCTAAGAAACCAATAGACCACACTAGACAACCCTTCTTATGTCTTGCGAAATTTATTATTAGATAGATTGGGGGAAGTCTAATACAAGGGCAATGTGGCCTTTCTTGCATGTGGGCCAAGTCTAAGATTACGCTATGGTGCTCAGATGCCACAAAAGCTGCAACCTTTTGAAACTCTTTATAGTGTTCCTCCCTCTACTTATGTGCCTCAATATCTAAATCCCTAGCTTTGTTGAAAAGCCTAGGTATTGAAACCCCAAAATAATTGTAATATAGGTACACACTAAGATATATAGTTTAACTATAACTTTATGACTTAGTATTGTAGATTAGAATTGAACCCATGACTTAGAGCCTTCAAAATATCTGGAAACATTTGATGCAAATTGTTGTCAACTTTAAATAAAATAGAAATTAAATTTTCAATTTTTTCATCTTTCTATTCAAACCATAAAGGCTAGAATCTTCATTCCAAGTACTCCATCTATCATGCATATGTAGACAAGAAATTGCAATGATACCAAATTTGTTCTAAGTGGTACATATTCTAGATGCATTAGTACCTGAAGCTCCTTTATTAAAAGGAAGCCACCATGGGCTAATTTACTTAAGCATATCTTTTGACATTGTAGTATGATTGTAATTCCAATATTTACTAAGCTTGCACCATGTTTTTCAAACTTGTTTACGAATTGGAAAACTAGAAATAAAAATGGCTTGAGGAAAAAGAAGATAGTGAAGAAAGTTATTAGAAGACCAATTGTTCTCATTTGTAAGTTTTCCTTACATAAGTTTGTTTCTTAAAAGGAATATGCAAACATCATATCCATTAATGCACTGTGCTATACATTTTGCAGCAAGAGAAATATTTTGGTTATAATAATTAATGAGGCTAAGTCCTCCATCTTTCTTACTACTAGCACAAATATTCCAAGCAACTCTAGCAAAACATTTTCTATGTTGCTTAACAGACAAAAGAAATAAACAGATAATACAATCAACTATATCATAAGAAGTTTTAGAAGGAGCCCAATAACTGGAGTAATATACATGAGTTGATTAAAGCATTTGCTTAATAACTAAAACTTTGCATTAAGGGTGGTTTTTTTTTCTTTTTATTTATCAAGCTCTTTGTTCATTCCATTTAATGAAAGGATAAGCATATATTTGTACTTTTAATTAAGAGGATGTTGATTCATAGAAGTAGTAAATTAATTAATTGTGATTATTAGAGTGGGTATTAGACAAAAAAAAAAGAATAATAATATTAAAAAAATTCAAAGTACATCGGATCATCAAAGAGAGAGTCTAAAGAAAAAACCAATGGTTTTGCAAATTCGTTTTTAGGTGTTCATCCTTACAATAAATCCTAAAAAATATTCCCTTATTTAGAAGTGCTTTCATGGGTTTTCACTTCTTACTAAAGGGTTCCTTATAAAGAGAAGGATAAAACTCTCTTTAAGAAAAAAAAAAGAATACATTAATCAAATATAAAAAACAAATAATAACAAAAGCTAAAAGCTACCTATCCTTAAGCCTCAAAAACAAAAAGAAATTAATACTATAGAAAATAAATTAATTGTTCAGATTTCACTAGGAGCTTCTTTGCTTAAAGTTGTAGCTGAAAAGTGACATCTTTGAGAATATGAAATTTGATGCTTAAAGAAAGATCGTAGTTATGTTCTTGTTACTAGAAAATAATTGTACTCTGAAGCTTCCAAATAGAGTAGAGAATAAGAAGTCAAAGATAATTCCAAATGCAAAGGAATGAAGTAGACAAAACAGGTTGATCACCAAGAATGACTTCATTGATGCTTGGTTAAAAGTTNTAGGTTGATCACCAAGAATGACTTCATTGATGCTTGGTTAAAAGTTACAAATTCTGGATATTTAATTTTGAGCACTAGCACACAAAAAAAAATACATGAGAAAATGAGTCTTCACTTCTACAAAGAGGACATTGAGGAGAAACATTTTCCATATGTTTAAGATGAGTGGTAATAGGAAGAGCTTGATTGATGAGTAGTGGAGTATTTAACACCCAACCATATGAGATATGAGTGTTCACGTGCAATCCTTGTCAAACTCCATAAATAAGGCAATGTGATTATTATACTAGTAATTAGTTAGCATTTGTGATCATTGTCTTCCCATGTGAGTTAGTAAAATCAATGCGTATGGTTTAACTCATGGTGATGTATATGATATTGATGTTGAATTGGCCATTGGGCTCCTAGTAAACATGATGTGAAAGTAAAGGTTTCTAAATGTAAGTGATAGTAACATAAATGTAAACTAGCCTATGTGATGAGCAGCTAGTCCTAATCTTTTGATCACACCTTGGAGTTCATGCAACTACTACTAGGATTACCAAGTACCACATTACTAGGCATACAAAGTGACAGTACTACTTGGTTACCAAGTAGTTACACTTACATGCTCGAGATCAGTCATACTCATTCTACTTAATAGCATTAAAAGGAAATTGCAAGTAATCATAAACATTAACTATAAAAATAGTAAACAGTAAACTATTGGAAACAAAAATAAAACTAAGCATTATTGCAATGATGTAGAGTAATCTCGATCTTTATTGCCATGCATGCAATGCATCCAAGTACATCACACTTGAATAAAGATTTCATTCAATTACAAAACATCACATTGTAGGCACACACTGCTAAGTACTGAATTCAAGAAAAAAAACTGAAAGAGTTTTGTTACTATGCTAACAAATCTATTGTAGATTTGTGTGCCTAAGTGCTACTTATATAGGCTAGCATGCACCCAACGATATCATTTATATGATAACGTACGTTGAGATACAATAATGTATCTACAAAATCATAGATATGATATCATTATTGATGAGTGGCGAGGTACCCCTACACTCCACCATACGAAACGAGCGTACACGCGCGATCCGGTCGAACTCCGCAGACTAAATGCCTTAACGCCACAAGAAACACTTGGGGCTAATCGTTCGTTGTCTTCCCAGGCTTGCTTGT
>MNCI01035228.1:77782-93189 GCA_015680685.1 Gnetum montanum
ACGCGATATCGCGGCCTAGTGTAAACCGCGTCTCATCAATTATCATGAAAAAAAGTGGATTTATCATACCCCCATGATTAATTGAAAACTCATCCTTGAGTTAAAACAAAATGAGGATGGAGTTCCTTACATAATTGGGAGGTAGATTTACATGACTCTGAATTCTATATACACGACTCTCTAATGCCATAGTGGATTTTACAAAAATTAACACATGACATGACAATTTTAATGAAAAATGAAAAATAAAATTTGGTGAGGTTGAGTGTAGCCTTATGTTGTTCTAGGCAGAGGTGGCTCTTCCATAGGTTTCTTCTCCTTGTCATCAGGCTTCTTAAATTGGTATATGTTTAGGAGCACTTGCAACGTCTCTTCTTTCATTCTTGGGTCATGGGTTGTCCATGTTGATGAACCAATGTTTGATGGATTTGGTACATTCCACAGACATGGTAGTTGTGGAAACATCTAATTGTCTTTAATGTACCACATCATAAACTGTCTTCTCTCCTCTTCAAAAGCTCTAGCCTTTTCTCTGAGTTCATGGTAGTTTGTTAATCTTCTAGCTAGACTCATTGCTACATCATTTTGCCCCTAGTAGCCAGCCTTAACTACTTCTAGTTCTGAGTTTGCTACTTGAAGTTTTTGTAGAGCATCTTTTTGATAAGCAAACTCTTTTTCATACAAGGCATAGGTGGCTGTTACTTTTTGTTTTAGTTCATTTTTGGACCTACTTGCTTAACATGGCCAAATTAGCATAACAAAGTTTGCTAACACCATGTATTCTTTCAAGTCCTCTATCTGCAAGTCTTTAGTTTTTACTTCTGCTTGATAGGTTTGGGTCATGCTATCCAAGATGGGTTTCCAATTAAGATTTTGTGTTGCCATAGAACTAATATTTGCCTTTTCCATTTGGATTTGTTTCTCATTTATCTACTTATACATGCCCACTTGGTCTTGGAAGTGTTCTTTGAGCCTTTCATGTTTCTTAACTTGATTTTGCCATGCATTGATTTCGATAGTTGATTTTTTTCTAATGGCATGTACCTCCTCTATAGAGAGGATTTCGTTTTCTTTTGTGAGACGGCTCATATCTTGGTTGACCCTTATCAGTTGCTCTCTCAACTGATGGATATTATTTTATAGAATATTTTTTTGCTTTTCTATTATGATCAACCTCATGTTGTCTACAGTGAGTTGTTTATTTTCTTCCTATAAGGCAGTAAGTGCCTATAAGGTAGTAAGTTCTTTGACATGGGCATATGATTGGGCTTCAGCTACTAAAGCATTCCATACCACCTTTTCTTTCTCATCTGCTATGTCTCTATTGTTCTTAAGGAGGAAATTTATTTGCTCAATTTTAAATTGCACTATTTGATCTGGTGCTATGAATGGATTTGGATCTTTCCTTTTTGCTCTCAAGGCTACAAGCTCTTCTTGTAATTAGCGAAGCTCATTCTTATCATGCTTTGCCTTGGTTTCGACCATGATTAATTTTTCTCTGGTGGTAATTAATTCAAATTATGTTGTAGTAACATCGCCAGGAATATAAAAGAGATTTTTCATAACTTTTCCTATATGCAAAAGTCCATCTAACACATCTTCATGTTTTGTAAGAGTCATAGAGGTACTAGCTATTATTTGAGCATCTTTGGTTCCAAAAATATCAACTGGTGACATAAGAGGTACATTAAATGATTCTTTGATGTGATCTGTGATCACCTCTATGGCTCTTGGTGCATCATGGTGTTGCATGATTACAATTGTGGCTCCTCCAGATTCAAGCACCACTTGGAATGATGTGACATTCTTGGAAATTTATTGTGATTACTGGGCCTCTCCTCCTAACTGTAATGATATTTTTCCACTAGCAAGATCAGTTAAAATGGTTGATTTGACTACATCATCAATAACTTTGAATAGTTTAGCTTCTTCTCTACTTCCCCAATTGATATTTTTTGCAATTTGTTGTAGATGACTCATTGAAGGTTTGTAATCTTGTGGTGGTGATGGTTGAACTTGTGGTTGATGATGCTATTATCCTGTGGTTTGGGTAGTCTCCTTAGTGCCTATTTTTTTCTAATTGGTCCTTTTTGGGAGGCACTGGCTTGAGCATCTCGACATAGGAAGCATTTTGTGCCTTTCTTAATGCATCATTTGTATACCCTAGGATGCTAGCTTGTTTACATAACTTCTAGATAAGGCAAGGGAATGGAAATGTCAACTTCCCTACCTTCTTCTCCTTGAACCACCTTTCGATTTTGTGAAGTAGAGGTGAATGATGTTTGCATTAAACTTCCCCATTAATATTGCACTCCCTTTGGCTATAGATGTAGAGATTTGATTCAATCTATTGGTAGGAAGCAGGTGATAAGTACCAATTTTGAAATAGATCTTTTCTTCTGTAGTCAATTCATTGTATTCTTTATCATCCTTGCCATACACCTGCTACAACCACAACTTCATGGCATCTATGTTAGATTTGGTTGATATCTATGCCACCTTTGCTCCTTAATTAGGCACACTTAATACCTTTGTGATTGCCTTAATTGAGTAAGATACTGAGATTCCTTCAATTTTGATTGTAGAATGAGCTTCTTAATTTTGCCAAAACTAGAGTGTTTCTCCTAGATACCACTCTCCATTGTCTGTCAGAGTAGGCCACAAAGGAGATGATTGAGGTTGGGCCTTAACAGCTTCTAGAGAAAATTCCAAAAATGGACCAAAGTTGAGTTCCACAATGATTGTTGACATGATGAATTTTCCTGAATATCTTAAAGGCATTCAAGTAATAGTGTAAGTTGTTGTTCCTGGACAAGCACTAGTGGAACATTTGCTTCTACTTGAGCAGATTGCTCTATGGTAGGAGTTTGTTGATGAATGCTAAAGGATTGTGCTTCATGCTCTCCTTTTTTTGCTTGCGAATTTTGCTTGCTTGCTTGTCTACTTCCATGGCTTTGTGATCTTTTGCTTACCAGTTATGGAAGTTCTCCTTGCACTCCTATTTTTGGAAACATCTACAATCAATCAAGGATTTGGAATTATTAGAGTATTCTCATAAATGAGCAATAATTTGATACCTTACTTAGACCCTTAGTTATATCAAGTTCTTAGTTCATTATGATTATAGAGTTAGAAAATTCTTCAATAACAACCCCATTAGTACTTTAAATGAGTGGTATGATTAGTTAGAATTCTTCTTAAACTTGTTTTGACCTTAACATGAGTGATTTAATTTAAAAATTATTAATATGTTTCCTTGGACTTACCCCTAACTTACCCCTATAATACCTTCTGGTTGTTAGTATTTTCGAAAAAATAGACTCAAAAAATGACTCAAATTACGTAGCATCCCTCCCATGACTAAGGTGATCACTCTACGCTTACGTAGATTCAAAAATCACACAAATCAGGGCAATAATGAACAAGTTATGGGTGTTAAAAGTTAGAGTGTTAGAGCTCTTAGCTACAGAGAAAAATTGGCAACAACTTCGTTCTTGTGAAATTCAAAAATGAGAAATTTTTCTAACTCCCCTATAATATAGATAGTATTTATGGGTGTGATATCATAAATACGACATTTTAGATGCGATATCATAGGTGCCTGTGATATTTTAGATACGATGTCACCTTAGAAAAATCAAATTTTCTTAAGGTTTTTCAAGGGAAAATTAAGTTCCATTAGATGGCTAGAAGATATTCATCATGTTGAAAGGATCTTGATATGGAAATAATGCTTCAATTGTGAAAATAAGAGTTAAAAGTTTGTGATTAAGGGATCTTGGGCTATGAAAGTATATGATATATTGATGGAATGGATGAGAAAAACAACATTGTTGTGTTATTAGAACGAATATTGTGAATGATATGGGAAGTAGTTATTGTTATTTATTGGAATTAGAAGGCTCAAGATGATGCAGAATCGCTTGGTAGGTATAAGATACAACAGTTACACAAGTGGGTCCTCCCCAAAGTAGGTTCTAGCCCTTAATCCCCTTGTATAACCACATCTAAAAGTGTCCTTAGGCACTTAAGGAGTTGAATGTAACACATTCTTGTTTAGCAAGACACACATGTTAGTACCACCAAATTGGAAAAATAACTCTATGTTACACAAAATCATAAGTTATGATTATTCTTATAGTGAGATGAAATGAGTTTAGAAGGGATTGTAGAAATTGAGACGTGAGGTGACTTACCATAGGCATAATGAATTCTTGTGTTTTATTAGTAATTAAGGTAATCATTAGCCTTTCTGTCCAAGATTCAACCCAAGTCTAGACCACATTCTAGTAACATTGCATCGTTTCATCTCTTGGAATTACAATCGTAAGACTATCAATGTTACAAGGAGTATCGCCACTTGGTGTATTGTCCAAGGGAGGAGTTTATTCATAGCACTTTATTCTTATTTTTGCATTTTTGAGAAGGCACCTACCTTAAGGCAAGGGTAACATGTCTTTCTAGTGGAACCCCTAGAAACTTATTTTGTGTCCTTTATTTGTTATTTGTGTTAATCCTTTTAAGGTAGCACTTATTTTACTTTGACTTCCATTTTTCATTAGATCTACAAGGATATAATATAATCTTATTAACATGATAGAACTTACAATAATAATCCAAAAGACTCCACAAGTTTCCTTGATGTCACATCCTTTTCATTCTCCCTTGGTTCTTCACTTTTCTATCCAGGCATACTGGTTACAAGTTTATTCTTAGTTTGATGATGGAAATAATATCATTATGGCCATGTTAAGAACCTCTTATTATTGGAATGGATGGATGGATTACATGGGCTCACTAAGCAAATAATTAGTCTCTTATGGCCTGATATCATGGAGAAATTTTCATCTTATTGGATTAAATCTTGCCTTTATTCAATGTGTCTTATTAATAATCAAAATTATTTACAAAGGGTTTGAAACAAAGTATAAGTGAAATGGGAAAGATGGTAAAAATTATGAGAAAGCATAAAGAATGAAAAATGTTAAACCATTAAAAATATTAAAAATGTGAAAAATTGAAGAAATAAGAAAGTATAAAAGAATGAGAAAAATGTAAAAGAATGTAAAAAAATGAAAATAATTATAAAACAAAAAATTAGAAGAATTAGTAAGGCACCTACGGTTTTGAATGGACACCCCCATGACTATTATGAAGATCAAGGAAATAGAAGATAGAACAAGTCGAAGACTGATGAGTAGGTTGGGTAGATTCCTTTGAGTACTCATAGTATGATTTGACTTGTTGTATATTGACAAGGATAAGCTTATGTGGGCTAGATGGGTGATGAATATGTAAGACACTAGATGGATAAGTGATGTGTACTATGTATGGTCACTCCCAAAGTGTCTGAAATATAGCCTTTTTGGGTAAATGGCCAAGATTGTAATAGAGGACCTTGTCACCCAGTTGTATGGTTACATTTCTTATCCACAAATCATGCCTAAGTTTGGAGTAGTGCTTATGGACTTCACTACCCATAAGTGCTACTTGTCTATTTTCATCTAAAAGATTTAGATTCATTAGACATTCCTTTTGAGCTAAACTCAAATCAAGATCAAGCTCACTAACAATAGCTAAAGTGTAAATCTCTACCTAGATTGGAAGTGTTGGAAACTTTCCATAGACTAAATCATATGGGGTGTACCCTATAGGTAATTTCTAGGATGTTCTATAGGCCCATAGATCATCTTTTAATTTTGTACTCTAATCTTGTCTAAACCTATTGATGAATCATGGTTTGCGAGGTGCTGATATCAGACCCTTGACATTGGACCCTTGATATCGGAGCCTTGACATCAGACCCTTGACATTAAACCCTTGATATTGGATACACAATATCACAATTCCTATGTAAGCCTATAAATACACCTTTGGGCACACAGGAAGGGGAGTCAGTAAGTATAGAAGCANGAATTAATATTTCTATACCTTCGTTTACTATCCCTGTTATTAAATGTGAAATGAGTACGACTTAATCACGAGCATTTAAGTGTGACTACTTGGTATCCCAATAGCGTATTTAGGAGTGCTTAAGTAACATGTGCTTGGTAATCCCAAAAGTAGTACACGAGGTCCAAGATGTGTATGGATGATTAAGGATGGATGCTTATCACACTTAGGCTAGCTTAGATTTTTCTTCTCATTTCCTATTACCTTAAAACAAATTTATTTTCCATTGTCTCTAGGAATAGCACTAGTTTAGGATCATATCATACACCTCACTTTGGACTAAACCATACGTGACAAAGCAAATACTAGTCCAGGTGGGAAGACAACGAACTGAGATCAACGTGTAACTATCTAGATACCACAACTAGTCCATCTGCGGAGTTTGACTGGATCGTGCATACATGCTTGTATTCATATGGTTGAGTGTAGGGGTACCTCGCTGCTCATCATTGGTGTCGTTGCTGGGGATGGTGCTAGTTATCTAGATTAGTTATATCATACAAGATAGTTGTAACAAAGTATTCATGATATATCTTTTAGAAAAGAAATTAATTTCAACTAAGTCATACACGATTCACAAAATGTCTCTCTCACAAGACTATGATAATGCAACAACTAGCAAGGTAATTCATTAGAGAACCAACGAATTATATGATGATGAAGATGAAGTTTGGAGTACTCAATTTGATGCAGGGATCCCCTATGTACATAAACAAAGACAACATCATCCCAACTCATAAATTCATAACCTACCTAGTGACAATGAACCCCTACTGGCCACTATGACCCTAATGCATATACAAGAGGTTGTTTGAATATCCCACAGGCATCATAAGAAAAGCAATCTACCCAGGCTTGATTTAAACAACTTTCCCAAGTTCTCAGGAGGCTATGATTTAGACCCGCAACATCATTTACAAGCCTTCCATGATGCTTGTGTATGGAACAATATTGATAATGGGTGGAAAAAACTTAAGCTCTTTCCTATGACACTCGTTGGCCAAGCAAAAGTATGGTACATGTCCTTAAGACCAAAATCAATTCGACGTTGGCCGACAATGATAGAACTCTTGAATAAAAGATATCAAACCTATGCAAGGGTGTTAGCCTTGAGGAAATAAATCCAAGAGTGGAAACAAGTGTAACATGAAACCTTGGACATGGCCTTAGAAAGATATTATGCATTATTAAAAAAATGCCCAGGCCATGGGTTCTCTGAGGAAAGGCTAATGTATCACATCATGGATGGGCTTCATAATGAAACAAGGGAGACACTAGGGATGTATGCCTGAGGTCAACTATATGAGCTATGAACCCACCAATTCCAAGAGCTTATTAAGTGGGTAGCAAAAGAAGAAGGAGAAATGGCTAAATGGGAGAATGTTAAAAGCTCTCAATAGGACCAAAATCTTGAATTAGCAAAGGTCCATGATCATGAAAAGGAGAAATCAACTCACCTCAAGGAGGTGGAATCATCTTTGTCAATACTATAATCACTAGATGAAATTGAGGCAAAGATAAATATGATGATGAAATGGATACATGAAAAATGTGGAGAATATGCCAACACTATTAGAGGTAGAACCATGAAAAACCAAGAAGCAGGACAAAACACCCTTAGATAATCATAAAGAAGGGTTGAAGAGAATAAGGATAAGAACTCAACTGCTAATCATATGTATCAATGTAACGTTTTCCTATACAATCACCCCAAAGGTCAATGCCCAATCTTGTCACATTTACATGAGCATTGGAGAAGAATATTACATCCAGAGTTCATACAAAAATACCGTGTTCAATCACAGTGGCAAAAATCCTAGTCATGGGAGAGGCCACCCTCAAATTGATCACACCCTTCATATCATCCAAATCCAAGTGCTTATTAGGTTTAGCATCCTGTTTCCCCAACTAGGTCAACATCCTCTATCTTACGACATCGTTATCATTCTCCTAAGTACTATCAACCCATGTCCTTTCCAACAAGATCACCACCTCATGTTCCTTATACTTCTCCTTACTGTTAATATTCTCATCCTTCACCTCCTTCTACATTACCACCAATAGTACCAGAAGGTTTTGTGCCACACCACCAGCCCATGAACATTACTCGTGCTACTACGGTCAACAGCAGTGGAGGCCCTCCACAATGTCGAAAGCGCCCTTTCTTTAGGCATGACCAAAGGAAGAGACAACATGCTTCCAAAACCACTATATCCTCCAACCCAGCACAAGTCCAGCGCTGTGATGCATTTGCTTCCTCGAACACAATGCCTCCTATTACCTTTTTAGGGCCACCAATCAATACTCCAACAACTATGTGGCATAATGAATATAACCACATAGGAGGACATATTGATCCTTGCATACCATCTTATGGTCATGGGTGCCATAGTGGGTCAGCTCCTTATCACATGATCACATCTTATAATCTGCCCCACTCTGCCTACTACAATCAAGTGTGTGAACTCCAATTTGGGTATATTCCTACCACCACCTCAAAAGACACCCGGTAGTTTGGATATAATCAATCCCCAACATTTCCAACATGCATGGATCCACATTTTTCATTTATTAATTCTAGCCATGCTCAACTGTTTAATTATGGGGGATATCCTCCATTCTAACAAGTAGAATTAGTAAATATTTTTCTTTTCTTCAATTTTACAATTTTTTGTTTTCTAGTTTTTCATTTCTAATTTATCTTTTTATCTTTTTATGGGTCATTTCATCTATGAATAAAACACTCATATGACTCATTGGTTGAGGTATTGTTCTATGCTATCAAGTCTCAAGTGACTAATTATTTGGACAGTGAGCCCACAACATCCACCCACCCATTCTATTAATAAGAGATTCTACTCTGGGTACGATGATATTCTTGTCATCATGAAAACTTAAAAGTAATTTTGTGCTCATTATGCCCAGAGCAAAAAATGATGGACTAAGAAGGAGTGGCCAGGGTGTGACATCAAGGGGACTTGTGGATTTTTTCTAGTGACATCTATAGGTGCTATCATGCAGCGTAGTTGTACTAATAATCCTTGTAGATCTAATGAAAAATGGGAGTAAGACTAATAAAGGCACTCAATAGAAAATCAATGCTATTTTGGGGATCCCACTAGAAAGGCATGCACCCATGCCTGAAGGTTGGCAGCTTCTCTAGTTCACTGTTGAAAAGGACAAAGTGCCAAAGCGGCTAAAAAAGAAGAAGATGAACCACATAAGAAAAGATCAAAAGAAAAAATTGTGTGTGTGCCAAAGATTCCAAATCACTCCTCCCTTAGACAAAATGCCAAGTGATCATATGCCTTGTTCTTGTGGTACTCTTATGGTTGCCCATCATTGGATGAAACAATGTGATGTCACTGATCGGATGAATGGACTTGGTCTTGATTTTGGAGCGATGGGCTAATGACACATTAATCATGTCCTACACTCAGGATTCATTGTTCCCTAGGTCAGTTACCTCATGTTTCAATCTCTACAATCCCTTCTACAATTCGTCTCACTTCGCTATTCATGTATTTGTGACTCGTGTCTTGTGTAGCATTGAACTCATACCTCATCATGGTGGTATCTACATGTGTGTGTTTTGTGGAATTAGTGTGGATTACATTTAACCCTTTTAGTACCTATAGACATTTTAAGGTGTGGTTATGCAAGGGCATTATAGGTTGGAACTTGCTTTGGGGAGGATCCACTTGTGTGACTTTTGTAATTTGTACTTGTTGCACACCACCACATCATTTTATACCCTCCAAGTACTTCATTATCAAATCTATTATTTCTTTTTTCATCATTTATCAAACATTCCTCAAAACCATTACATGTCCTTTTAATGTGTCACCTAAACAAATCAGGTCCAACATTAAACTTTTAGGGCAACTTCCTTGAAAAAATTTCTAACTCTAAAATCATACTAAGCAAAGAATTCAACATTTATTAAAGGCAATGAGTAAGGTATGAAATAATTGAACTTCTTTCAATAACCTTACTAATAATTGATCTTTGTGTGATTATAGATAGCCCCTAAAAGAGGACAACAATGAGGACCTTCTCAAGGTGCAATTGAATGCCTAGGGGGAGGCAGAGGCCAAGGACCTCATGTAGAACATGTAGAGCAGGAGGCACAATCATCTAGCATCCATCAAAGAACTCCTGTCACTGCAAAATATGGCCAAGAAAAAGATGGATAGGTCATGACCTGAGCCTACAAAGAGGAACGACAACTATTTGTGGCATGGCATGTCAAGGCCAATAAGTGTTCTTGCAATTTCCATGTCTATGAGAAGTGTCGACTCCATCAAACATTGGAACATCAGCATGGATGGCTCATAATCCTTGGATAGAAGAGGAGAAACGTTAAGCACTTCTTTAGTGGTATCAATCTCAGAAGCCTAGAGCGCAAGACAAAGGAAAGGCACCCATGGAGGACCCACCACCACCAAAAACCCCACGAGTTCCACAAGTTTTGTATTTTGTGTCTGTGTCCAAATTTTATTTAGTCTCACATTGTGGCATGAAACAGTCCATGGTCATTCAATAATCTCATACCTATCCCTTATTTGTAATTGAATGAACTTATTCCTCACTTTCTTTAACTCAAGGATGAGTTGTTATTTAGTTGTGGGGGTGTGATGAATCATGGTTTGCTAGGTGCTGATATCGGATCCTTGACATCGGACCCTTGATATCAAATACACGATATCGCCATGACTGTGTAAGCCTATAAATACACCTTTGGGCACATAAGAAGGGGAGTTAGTAAGTATAGAAGTAGAGTCTTTTTGTTTATTTTCTAGTTCTTCTCAACTCTTTCCCTAGTGCCTACCCACAGTGTGATGATTGTAATTATATGAAACCTTTATTCAAGTGTGATGTACTTGGACATGTGCATGACCAGCAATAAAGATTGAGATTACTTCATCATTGTAGCATTCACTTAGTTTTAATTACTTAATTATTATTATTATTATTTATTTTCTTAATTAATATTTCTTTACCTTCATTTACTGTCCCTATTATTAAATGCAAAATGAGTACAACTTAATCATGAGCATTTAATTGTGACTACTTGGTATCCCAGTAGCGTATCTAGGAGTGCTTAAGTAACATGTGCTTGGTAATCCCAAAAGTAGTACACGAGGTCCAAGATGTGTACAGACAATTAAGGACGGATGCTCATTGCACTTAGGCTAGCTCAGATTTTGCTTCTCATTCCATATTAGCTTAAAACAAAGTTATTTTCCATTGTCTATAGGAGTAGCATTAGTTTAGGATCATATCATACACCTCACTCTAGACTAAACCATATGTGACAAAGTAAATACTAGTTTATGTGGGAAGACAACGAACTACGATCAACATGTAACTATCTAGATACCACAACTAGTCCATTTGTGGAGTTTGATCGGATCGTGCATACAAACTCATATTCATATGGTTGAGTGTAGGGGTACCTTGCTACTCATCACCTACTAACCATCCTAGTGAGTATTCTAGTAATTTCATAGTTAGTGACTTTAGCATGGCTATTTTCTTAGGGATCATATGGTGTTGTTAATTTATGGTTAACCCTAAGTTGTTGCATGAGTTTCTTAAAGGTAACACTAGTTGATGAGTGGTGAGGTACCCCTACACTCAACCATACAAATACGAGCATGTACGTGCGATCCGGTCGAACTCCGCAGACTAAATGCCTTAACGCCATAAGAAACACTTGGGGTTAATCATTCATTGTCTTCCCAGGATTGCTTGTATGTGTCATGGTGTATGGTTAAGCAAGTTTGAGGTGTGTGATTTTTTTGGTATTTTTCTGTTTATCTCCTAAGCTATGAGGGAAAGGGTTGAGAAACTAATAACTCTAACTAATGTCCTAAGTCTAAATTAACTAGCGTCAGCATCTATTCCCACTTACCGGACACACCCTGAACTATGCAACTGTGGCTACCAAACGCTAATCGTTACTGGGATCACCACACGTAACGCAAGTGCTCAAAGTGGTCGTACTGAGGCATCTATTTAGCCTAAGTGTGATAAGTAGCCAATTCCTTGGCCAGCCGTACAGACCCATGGATGCTCGTAGCCAAGTCGTACTTATCACACGTTCTAGCCTAGCGATGAGTAGCCGATTCCTTAACTATTCGTACACATTGGACTACTACTGGGATTACCAAGTGCAGATCCTGGAATACGCTACTGGGTTACCAAGCAGTCACAATGCTCATAGTCAATTCGTACTCACGCGTTGCGATGAGTAGCCGATTCCTTGATTAGCCGTACACATCCGTAGATGCTCGTAATCAAGTCGTACTCATGCGCACTAGGAAAGCAATAAATAACAACAATAATTAAAACCATGTACTACAAGGTTTATCCAATCAAGTTCGTCTTTATTGTCGTACACAACTTGTGTTCAGGTTACAAAGTTGCTTGAATAAAGAGCCGTTCACTCTAGGACTCCTACTGCGGGCACATGGGAAAAATTCTAACTCTAGAGGGATCAAACTGCCAGAGCTTCGCTACTTCTAGCCAGGATTGGGAAATGAAGGGAGTGCCATCTCTTATTTATAGATATGGAGGCAGACCGCGATATCGCATACGCGATATCGTAGGGAAAGATGCGATATCGCGATATTGCGGCACAGTGCATGTCGCGTCTCATCATACCTCCATGACTGAATGAAAACGCGTCCTTGAGTTCCTTACAATGATATTAGGTAGGTATGGGATTATTGAGGGGAAATGGAACTAATGGAATGACATGTGAACGGGTCTTTATTACAAGACTTGACACAATTGGTGTTCATGACAACAAGGGTGAACACCTTATTACAATGACATCAGGCCACAATTGACAGCTGAGAGAAAAGAGGAGAGAGAATCGAAGAGAAGAAGAGAGAAGAGTCTTGCTGCTGCCAATGCCTAGATTGTGCCTTCCGTTGTCCACTCGTAAGCGCATTATCCATTCTAATCCTTGCATAGTTGCTTCAACGCTGTTCCACTCCAAGTGTTGCTCCAGATCCATTCCATTGTTGTATGATTGTCATCTGCACACACAACATAATCATATATTAGCAAGGGTAATTGAATCATGAAGTAAATAATACCTTGCTTCAATTTAGGTTCATTGGCTAGGTTGTGGTATGGCTGATATGGATCTGGGAAGGTGTGGATGATGAGTACCGAAGGTTTAGGGGTTAGGAAGGGAAACAAAAAAAAAGTCGGGGCTTAGGAGAAAAATTGAAAAATCAGGCCCCGTACTCCCATGACTAATCGCGAACCTCCAGTAGCGTGAGAATGGAGAAAGAAAAGGAGTAAGAAAGATAGGTAAAAAGGGACAACTATGGCATCAGTGAAGTGGATGTCAAGATGGAAATGAACAAAAATAAAATTAATTGCAAAAAATGTTAAGGAAAAGAAGTTAAGTAATGTTCCAAATAGGATTGTCAGTGGGTCCTCCCCAAAGCAGGTTCATGCCCTTAATGCCCTGACAATCCCACATTCAAAGAGTCCGTAGGCTCAGGGAATGTCCTTTGGAATAAGAGTTAAAGTCTTAACCGGAAGAATTTACCAAAAAGAAAACAATGCATCAACCAAAGTATATACACTAATGATACAACCGAAAATGAGGTGAACCCTGGAGAGAAGGATGGAAAGAAGAGAAGTGAGATGGAATCCCAAGAACAAGGTGGTGTACAGCCCCTTGTGTGTTTTATGATTAATGTGACTTGGCGAATCTCATTCCAACTCTGGCCTCAAACCAACCACTTCCAGTGACTTCGCATCAATGCAGTTGGTTAAATCATCCACTTGGGTAACAAGGATGCAACTTCGAGAAGCCACCACCATTCCGACGAAACAACAGAGAGAATGGGAAGCGAGAAGGGCCTTAGTTAGAGGGAACACTTTGGTTCCATAACCAGTGCTTGTAGCCCAAATTTATTTCGTCTAAGGGGTGTGCTTTGAATCCTCACTTTTAGCTTTTTAGCTTTTTCTTCTTCTCTTTTTTCTGTTTTTCCATTTTTTTTTTTTTTTTTTTTGTTTTGTGTTTTTATGCGTGGGGACCACACCATGCAAAGACTTCTTTATTTTTATTGTCTCAGCTTCCGATTATTGGGTTACATCGGAACGGTAAGAAAACCCAAGAAGAAAACATCCAAGCACCCAAGTGAATGACCAACACAAGAGCACCAAGTTCCCTTGAAGTCACACCCTTTTCAAATCCTTGAGTCCTTCCTTAGTTTGAGAAATGCCCAGTCACTGGTTCGTTAAAGTTCTTATTGGAAGGGAACTGTACATTTCCAAGCCAAGGGAAACCATAGACTTGATGGATGGATGGATGAAGTGATCTCATTGCCTGCCATATCAAAAGAACATACCTTAGTATCAACAATGTAACTTAAAGGTAAAAACCAAACATTAGCAATTAATGAAAAACAGTTCATCCCATCGGCCCGAACACTTATTGGGTGACGAATTTACATGATGGATCACACACACACACACACACACAAAAAGATAGAAAAATATAACGATGTTGTAAAACAAAAACAAGAAAAGTTAAAGAAATTTGTAAAACAAAAATTAGAAAAGTTAAAGAAATTGTAAAACAAAAATGTGAAAAACAAAAACGTTGTAAAACAAAAATGTGTAAAACAAAAACTGAAAAAGAACTGAGGGCCCCATATGATTAGCATAGGTGGCCATCTCCCCCATGACTGAGTTGTGAGGGAGAGATCCGAAGTAGTGAGCGCCTATTTGAATTTCTAAGCAGTGCCCAACTTCTCCAAATTGATGATCTTAAATTCAGGGGTGGAAGTTGGCGACGCTCACGTTCCAATGTATCTATGCCACGGTTGTTGGCATGAGTTTCCTCAGTTCGTTCCATGCATATTTGTTTGCCCTTATGAGAAGCTGTCAACCACGGGGTGTCTACTACTTCTTGTGTGGTTGCTACATACAGGCATCTTTGTTGCAGAGTTTCCTGGGCACACCTGTGACATGGAGACATTTCCTCCATGTCATCACCCGATGAATCACTGTATGTGATGCATGGAACTATCCTCTTCTCGATCTTTCCACATATGTTTATCTTAGAGATTTCCAAGGAAAGATCGCAGATCCTAAGGCATGCATCTACTGTGCTTAGCCATGCCCTTCCCATTATAATTGGGAAGTCCCCTTCGTTGTTGTTAACATCGATCACTAGAAAATCCGCTGGGTAGGACCAACCACACACAGTGGTAATAACATCCTCCACCAATCCCAAGGGAATGGTGATGGATTGGTCCGCCAACTCTAGTTGGATATTGCTCTTCTAAAGTTGTCGCAGGTTCCAGGCGTGATACATTTGTTGTGAAATTAAGTTAACTCCGAAACTTGAGTCAAGAAGAGCTTGATGTGGTGCGTTTCCAGCGATTTGCAAATAAATAAAGGGACTCCCAGGTTCAGTT
>MNCI01035238.1:25467-40399 GCA_015680685.1 Gnetum montanum
CCAAAGGTTCATTAAGGCTCACAATGATGTGAGTGATATCCCTTATGTTCTATTCGGTGCACAAACACTTAGTCCCTGGCAACGGCACCAATGATGAGTGGTGAGGTACCCCTACACTCAACCATACGAAACGAGTGTAGCACGCGTGATCCGAGTCGAACTCTGCAGACTAAATGCCTAAACACCCCTGATGAGTCATGAATTTGTTGGCTGTGATATTGCAGCCATGATATCACAGCTGTGATATATCAACCCTATTGTATCAGTAGCTGAGATATCGCAGTGGCCGTGATATCGCAGCCGTGATATCGCGTACATGATATCGCATACGCGATATCTCATCCCCCGCGATATCGCATACGCGATATCGCGTCCTACCTCAATGTCTATAAATAAGAGGCGGCTTTCCCAGTTTTAGCAATTAGGAGTTAGAAGTAGTGAAGCTTTGGCAGTTTGATCCCTCCAAAGTTAGATTATTTTNTCATTAGTTAGAGTTAGTTAGTTTCTCAACCCTTCACCTCTATAGCATAGGAGATAAAACATAAAAGATATAAAAATCATATACCTCAGATTACTTAACCATACACCGTGACAACTACAAGTAAGTTTGGGAAGACAACGAATGATTAACCCCAAGTATTCCATGGGGTGTGTAGGCACTTAGTCTACGGAGTTCGACCGGATCACGCGTGCTACGCTTGTTTCGTATGGTTGAGTGTAGGGGTACCTCGCCACTCATCAAATTGTTATTTACTACTTTCTTAGTTAAGCTCTTCTCACCCTTTAACTCCTGTTAAACATGGAATGAGTACAACTTGATTACAAGCATTTAAGTGTGACTACTTGGTAACCCAGTAGTGTACCTAGGATATGTGCTTAGTAATCCTAGTGGTAGTTGTGCACGAAGTCCAAGATGTGTACGGATAATCAAGGAACAGATGCTCATCACACTTAGGCTAACTTAGATTCTCTCTCACCCTTTGTCTCTTAGCTTAGTCAATATTACTTTCCATTGTCCTCAGGAGTAACATTAGCATAGAAACACATCATACACCTCACTTTGGACTAAACCATAAACCATATGTGATAAAACTAATACTAGTCTAGGTGGGAAAACAGCGAACTATGACCTAAGGCTAACTATCTAGATGCCACAACTAGTTCATCTGCGGAGTTCAACCAGATCGCATGTGTAACGTTGGTATTCGTATGGTTGAGTGTAGGGGTACCTCGCCACTCATCAATTATAATATAAATATAGTTTATATTAAATCATCATGATGAATACATAATCATTGAATCTTAATCAATAAGATGGAATAACTTAAGGCATAACAAAACATCAAAGCTTAGAACCCATTACTCTACCTTCAAAAGTTCAAAAGACATATACAACAAGATTAGATTTGCTAAAGCACCAAAGCAATATAAGAAATCACCAATGAGAGATATTAATCAAAAGGGTAAAAGAATACCATATAATCCTAGCTTTATGCATAAACTTGGGGTTTCCAAGTTAGCATTGTAGCAACTATTCACAATAGTAATTCCAATTGGTAAATTCCTTAAAAAATTAAAAAAGCTTACTAAGAGTCTAGTAAATATTAGGAAGTCCAAGGTCACTTTAGAAAATAAATGGAATAAAGCTTGAGCAAGNTTCTTTGAAGTGATCAAATTGCCAGAGTTTCCCTACTTTAAGCCTAGGATGAGAAATGAGGGGAGTGCTGCCTCTTGTTTATAGATTTGGCGGTAGACCGCAATCTCGCGTACACGATATCGTAGGGGACGACGCGATATCGCATATGTGATATCACATGGGATGCGATATTGCGGTGCATGCGATATCGTGTCTCATCACCTATGTTTCACTTATTTCAAGTTCCAACACCTTCCACAAATTTGATTCTTATGGGTATATTGATTTGATATACTATTATGTATTGCTTAAGTTCCACAAACATATTGTGCTAGTTATATGTGAAACAAGTAATGCCAAAAAGTGTAATTTCAAATTGTGGCTTCTAGTAAGAAATTTCATTTGAATGAAAGGTGTGATTTTGATGAGGATCAGATGTCATATAGTACATATAGTCATCTAGTTTGGTTTTGACATTCCATGCGATATAGTTGTCATTTTGATATTAAGGTATTAGCTTAGTGGAAAGAGTCTTGACAAGGAAACTCCATATCACAAGTTTAATTCCAATTGGCAATGTTGAGTTGTATATGGATTAAAAAATATTCTATAAAAGGAAATTTGTAGCTATTTTGTCTAATAGTTACAAAAGGGCATTAGTCTACTGTATGACTTTTGATTTGGAAACTTGAAGTTATGGGTTTGATTCTAGTAGGTAATGTTGAGTTATAAAGTTCTAATTTGACTATATATCTTGGGGTGCATCTATATTTTAGGTTTGGTTTTATTTTAAAAAAAGAAGGGAGGAGGAGGTGGGGAAGAGGGGTGTTGAAACCCAAAACAATTTGACTCTATATACAACCAAAGATATGTCAGGGAAGGTGCTAGACCCCAACACATATAGCCAACATAATACATTAGAAAAATTACAGAAATATAATGATGCCTAAAGTGTGATTTGAATTTGCAACATATTTTCTAACAAAACAATGAAGTAACTATCCAATTGAACAACTTCAAACTTTCCTTAATCAAATATACCGTGATATGCTTTTTATTTCTAAAACTTGTTAAATCGTAGGTTTGAGTTACAGCAGCAATGCATGATATATATAATTATTAATGTTTTAGATTCCACTTCAATAGTAGCGATATTACTCCACCACATATTCCGAGAAGAACCCATGATGACTCCTTCTTTATTGAAGACGAATGGCCTTGAAGTCAAAGGAATATTGGTAGCTTGAGCCCTACAAGGGGGTGCCAACTATTTTCCTTTGCAGTGATGTCACGTATAAATCCTTTAATTAGTACCCGAGATATCGACACAGAGAAAAATGCACTTATTTTGTGTTTTATTTATTTTTCACAGCCTCAAAGAGGGCGTCAAATTTGAATTCTCACATGAAAATACCAGCGGAGTCTAAAATGTCGGACTCTATTGTAAATGTTTTTGTTTGTATCTTTCAAAAAGAAATACCAAACCCATATTGGATGTCACCCTGCAAAAGGAAAACCCACAATATCTATTTACTAAAGAAAAAAGGAATTACTTGTGATGGTGTTTTCTAGCGGCTATAAATGTGGGCCGGTCGGCCGTCTTGAGGTTTTCCTGCTCTGAGAGAGAGAACTGTGGAGCCGCCTGAGTGGAAGGCTGCTTGTACAAAGATAACAGCAGCAGCACAGAGAAGCTGAATCATTGTTTTGCATAGAATTCATTGAAAAATCCGCAGATTCTCATTCCCCGCCTTCTGCTTTTATATTCTCTTTCCAGTTTCTTCAATCGGCAGGCAGGTGAGGGTTTCGCAGCTTACAACTCTTTTTCTCTGTTTGTTTAGTTTTTGATGCCGAAACCCTAACCAGGAAGAAGGATCAGGGTTTCAGCTGGTGTCAATACGTGCAAATCGCTCAAATCCATGCTCTTTCTTCACATTAGCAATCTGGTTTGAACAGGTTCGGTTCGAGCCTTTTTGCCCCTGTGAGCTTTGGCATAGATTCATTCCTTTGCGGATTTTGCCTGCTTGATTCGGCCCTAGGTTTTCCTTTGTTCGCTTTGGTGCAGACTGTAGTTGTTCTTGTGGAGTTGTTGTGGCTTTTTAACGGTTTTTGCGTTTTCTCACCTTCCTAGTTCTGGCAAGGATATTATTACTAGTTCGTGAATCTTTGCGCAAATTTTTAGGTTTTTGTTTCTTGTTTTTTGTAAGGGAGGGTTATTGCTGATATTGTTATTCAAAAAGATTTATGTCGATTTCCGTTGGTTTGTAGGACTTGTTTGGCATCTAATTTAGAAATCTGTGTTGCAAACATTTATTTGTACATTTTGTATTTTGTTGAATTTTAGCTTTCTCTATATGCTACCTGAAAAGAGAGCTGCCGAGATCGAAGCCATAGGTAATACGGTGAAGAAGCATCGTCCTGAAGGCCCTGTGGAGGTGATTAATCAGGACGTGAAGATGGCTGTGGACGGTAAATCGAATCACATCGACATTGACGAGGATTTGCACAGCAGGCAACTTGCAGTGTACGGAAGAGATGCAATGCGCAAGCTGTTTGGGGCCAATGTTTTGATTTCTGGGTTGCAGGGCCTCGGTGTCGAAGTGGGTATGTCAGATATTCTTCAACTCCTTTTCGTATATTTACCCGCATATGTGAATTTTCAGTGAGATTTGAAGCATTCAAAGGCTTCTCTAGAGTTATTGGTCTTCCAAGAGTGATATTCTTTAGATTCATTAGGATAAGTATCAAATCCACTTCCTAATGATTTCATGTTGTTTGAACTGTCAATTTTGATTTTAGTTTTGAATTAAGAGTTAATCAAGGGATAACAAACGACTTGGAAGATATGTAGCATCTCAAGAATAGCTTTTCAAGTCTTAACATACTAGGGGATTTTCTTGTTGCTCATGCTTTCTGAAATAGACAAGCAGGTTTAACAGGGCTATTATCGAAATTTTATACTATTTAAACTTCATTTGTGCTATAATTTAGTTTGGATAAGTTCCTTTCCGTTATAGTTGGAAGGCAGTGTTTTGTTCACGGTTCCTAGAAACAGAATGCGCTTTCTAGATTTTATCCTAACGAAAACACAGATAAATGCTTTTAAAGTAATTTTGTAGGAAAGTTATTTGGATACTTGCATGTACCTAGATTGTTTAATGAGGGCCGAAGATTTTTGTAGAATAGTTTCCTAAGGGGTTTACAATGTTATCATGTCAAGCTTGTTAGGTTTAGAATTATTCTTTTTGCTGGTCTCAGATAATTAAGATGTTAATACTTGCGTCTTGTGATTTTGCAGCCAAAAATGTCATACTTGCGGGCGTCAAGTCTGTTACTTTGCATGATACTGGAAATGTGGAAATGTGGGATCTTTCTGGGAATTTCTATTTGAGTGAAGCTGATATTGGGAAGAACAGAGCGATTTCTTGTTGCAGTAAATTACAGGAATTAAATACTACGGTTAGGGTATCTTCTTTGACGACTGAAATATCCAAGGAAGATTTAGCTCAATATCAGGTTCGAGTTTATTTCATGTTTTACTTGATAAATAGATAGTTCATCGGTATGTGGTGCTGTACTACCGAGTTTTCTGAGTTTTCGGTGTTTGTCAGGGTCACCGATTATAGAAGTTAACTAATATATTGCATTGTTCATTCAGGTAGTTGTTTTCACAGGCTTGAGTCTAGATAAAGCTATAGAATATGATGAATTTTGTCATAATCATGAACCACCGATTGCTTTTATCAAGTCAGATATCTACGGCCTGTTTGGTAATGTTTTTTGTGACTTTGGGCCACACTTCACTGTATATGATGTTGATGGTGAGGAGCCGCATACAGGGATTATTGCTTCCATTAGCAATGATAATCCTGCGCTAGTCTCCTGTGTTGACGATGAAAGGCTTGAGTTTCAAGATGGTGAATTGGTTGTGTTTTCTGAAGTTGAAGGTATGACTGAGTTAAATGATGGGAAACCAAGGAAAGTGAAAAATGCAAAAGCATATTCGTTTATGCTGGAGGAAGATACAACTAATTTTGGGACATACATCAAAGGAGGCATAGTTACTCAAGTGAAGTTACCAAAGGTTTTGGATTTTAAGCCACTTTCAGAGGCTTTGCAAAGCCCTGGAGAGTTCCTTCTGAGTGATTTCTCTAAATTTGATCGACCTCAGTTTTTGCATTTAGCTTTTCAAGCTCTTGACCAGTTTATTAAGAAACGTGGGCGATACCCTTATCCTGCATCCGAGGAGGATGCATCCTCTCTTATGGACTTGTTGAAGGAATTGAATGAGCATGCTGGTGATCTGAAGCTTGAGACAATTGATGAAAATGTTGTGAAGCATTTGGCTAGTGGTGCTCGTGCAGTTATAAATCCGATGGCTGCTATGTTTGGAGGTATTGTTGGACAGGAGGTAGCGAAGGCTTGTTCTGGAAAGTTCCATCCACTTTTCCAGGTATGCATTTCTTGTTTGTGTATTCTGTATACAGATAAATTAGTTTTCACTTTTATGCTATCATGAATATTTACGTGAAATTTATTTGAGCTACATATTCAAATTTTTAAAGTCCTGAATCCATTATAGAAGCATTTTCTTTTCCAATTGAATGTTTTTGTTCAGTGTTAATGTATCTGGATGCAAACATCTGTTACTAGTTGTAATGTTGGTTATGTTCTCTGCAGTTCTTCTACTTTGAGTCACTGGAGTGTCTGCCTGCAGATCCCCTTAAACCTGAAGAGGTGGCTCCTCTCAACTGTAGATATGATGCACAGATATCTGTTTTTGGTAGAGAGATCCAAAGGAAATTAGAAAACTCGAAATTGTTTGTTGTTGGTGCTGGGGCTTTAGGATGTGAACTTCTGAAAAATATAGCTCTGATGGGGGCTGCTTGTGGGAAGAGTGGGAAGTTAACGGTGACTGATGATGATGTAATTGAGAAAAGCAACCTTAGCAGACAATTTCTTTTTAGGGATTGGAATATTGGTCAGGCAAAGTCAACAGTTGCAGCAGCAGCTGCAACTGTTATCAATCCAAATCTAAGGGTTGAAGCATTGCAAGCCAGAGTTTCTCCCGATACTGAAAATGTCTTTGATGATGCATTTTGGGAAGGTCTTGATGTTGTAATTAATGCTTTGGACAATGTCAATGCAAGGCTTTATGTAGATTCTAGGTGTGTTTACTTCCAGAAACCATTGCTGGAATCTGGTACCTTGGGAACAAAGTGCAACACTCAGATGATAATTCCTCATCTGACTGAAAATTATGGAGCATCTAGGGATCCTCCAGAGAAGCAAGCACCAATGTGTACGGTTCATTCATTTCCACACAACATTGATCACTGCTTGACATGGGCAAGGTCAGAGTTTGAAGGTCTTCTGGAGAAGTCCCCTGCTGAGGCCAATGCGTTTCTTTCAAAGGCGGCAGAATACAAAGCATCAATGAAATCGGCTGGAGATGCACAAGCTCGAGACTGTCTTGAGCGTGTTGTTGAGTGCTTGGTGACGGAGAGATGCGATACTTTTGAAGATTGTGTTACTTGGGCTAGGAGAAAGTAAGCCATCTACTTTAGTTTTACAATGTTCCTCTTTCCTAACAGTATAAAAGAATTCCATTATCAATCCACTCAAATTGTGCATTTTGTTTCTAATATGTTCTGAATTGTACTAACAGTTTTCATTTTGGGTTATTGTAGGTTTGAGGATTATTTTTCAAACCGGGTGAAGCAACTTACTTTCACTTTACCTGAAGATGCTACAACAAGTGGAGGCACACCCTTCTGGTCAGCCCCAAAGCGTTTCCCAAAACCCATAGCATTTGATACAAATGATCCTAGTCACATGTCCTTACTTGTGGCAGCGTCAATCCTAAGAGCTAACATATACGGTATTGAGATTCCTGACTGGGCACTAAATCAACAAAAGTTAGCTGAAGTGGTCAATAGGGTAAATCTAGCTCCTTTTGAACCAAAACAGGGTGTTAAAATAGTAACAGATGAAAAAGCTACAAATATGAATTCGTCATCCATAGATGACACTGGAGTTATTGATAGCCTAATCAGGACTCTCGAATCTGGAACCCAAGATTTCCCAAAAGATTTTCGTCTTAACCCCATACAATTCGAAAAGGTATGTAGACTTATCTATTTTTGCCTCAAGTGTTTGAGTTCTTTTTCTTTTCAATTTCCTATTTTTTTGGCTACATGTCCTAAAACATTGTCATTTGACTTCGCAGGACGATGATACCAATTTCCATATGGATATGATAGCTGGCCTTGCAAATATGCGGGCAAGGAACTACTGCATACCAGAAGTAGACAAGTTGAAGGCCAAGTTTATAGCTGGAAGAATCATTCCTGCAATTGCTACTACAACTGCAATGGCAACTGGTTTAGTATGCTTGGAGCTGTACAAGGTTTTGTTGGGTCATAAACTCGACAAATACCGAAACACGTTTGCTGCTCTGAATGGTCCCTTATTCTGTATTGCTGAACCTGTGCCTCCGAAGGTTATCAAACATGGTGACTTAAGCTGGTCAGTATGGGATCGCTGGATGATTGAAGGAAATCTGACATTGAAAGAATTGTTAGATTGGTTCCAAGCCAAAGGATTAAGTGCTTACAGTATATCGTGTGGCCAAAGTTTGATATACAACAGCATATTCCCGAAACACAAGGACAGATTAGATAAGAAAGTGCTGGACCTGGCAAAGAATATTGCAAAGCTAGAGATTCCTCCTAATCGGCGCCACTTTGACATAGTTGTTGCTTGCGAGGATGACGATGGCAACGACATTGATGTTCCTCTCATTTCCATATACTTTAGGTAGAGGATATCTTGTTAGCATTTGGAGTTAAGATGTTGTTAGGGATTTGCTTGTTATCAGAATATGTTCAAGGAATAATGAGATCTGTGAATTTGGTGAATGTAGCTGTTATGAATCCGTAGATTTAAATTGCTTTTGTGGATTCACCTACAATATCAACAGAGATGCGAATAGCATTACATTTGCCAGAAAGTTTACTGTTGTAATTTTCCATAATTTATGACTTTCTGCCAGCATTTGCAGACATAATTCTGTTTATAACGTTTCCTATCGATGTTCATTGATTTCAAATATATTTTTGGACCTATCCTGTTGGGCGAAAATGTTCCAACGATGGGGGATTGGAATATTGTAGCGGGATTGCACTTGCGATGAGAGAGAGTGTTTAGATGCACAAACAGGACTATAAAAGCGGAGGGGTTGGGCATTTCTTAAAAGTTTGTATCTTATGACTTAGAAGCTGATATTGGAAGTCTTGTTCTTTGGTTAAGGTTGGTTTAATTGTGATAGTAACACAAGAACAAGAAGTTCAGATGTGGAAAGGCCTCTTTCTATACTAGGTTAGTTAGGAACACAAGAATTAGCGTGTTGGATCATGTTAAACACTTTGGCGTCCAACATCTACTGCTTTAAATGATCCCATAAACTGCGGCCTTACCTTAGAGGAGGTCGTTCATGTCAGTACGTATAATGACATGGATAACCACGTTTGGTAGTTTGGAAGATTGATGCATAGGTTCCTGGTTAGAGTCATGTTTGACGTGAAAGGCAGGTTGGTTTGATGTTAATAAGCAGAATACATAAAATGTTTTTGGATCAGGCGACCCGAAGAAACTATTTTGAGTGGTGGATCCTGCGGCAGTCGTTTCTTTGGGTCTTTGAAAGCCTTCTAAGGCGAATATTATCATAGGGTTGAATTTGTTCTTTTTCCTTTATTTGCAAATTTGTTAATGCCAATTTGGATTACAATTCAAATCAAATTGGCTCCTTTTTATTTATTTATCTTTGTTTTACTCTAATATGCTATTGTATCATTAACACTGGTCATTGACACTAGAATCAGATTAGAGTTCTGCTGTATGTCTGAGGTTAGTAGAGGTTAATAATATTCAAGAGCTTAATGGCATCAAGGATTTTGTATGAATTTGTAGTGCTTGATTTCAAAATTTGAAGATAGTAAGGATTATGAAATTCAAAGACAGTAAGGAGTAAGGTGAAATATTATAAAGAGAATTGAAATTGAAGTGAATATGGTGTTTGAAAGGGAAATTTGCTTTACTAGAATTTGTATAAAGTAAAATTGGGGTGTGAAAGTGAAATTAACATTGTTCTTTCGCAAAATGGAGTTACGATTAAATTGATAAGGTGGACATCATGACCCTGCTGTAATTCAGGACAGTAAGAAAAGTGAAATTACCACGCTCTTTAATTATTTGTATCAAGTGAAATTGGTGTTTGTGTCAAGTGAAATTGGTGTGCGAGGCTTTGGTGAAATGTAGTTATGCTTAAATTTACTGTGCAGACATCATGACTCTGCGGTAATTAAAACTGTCATGTACGAGGCTTTAGTGAAATGTAGTTATGCCTAAATTCACTGTGCAGACATCATGACTCTGCAGTAATTAAAACTGTGTCATAAGCTTTCTTGAGAATCTAAAGAAGTATTATATCTGTACAAGTTAGAGTTGTCTTTAAGTTCGGTAAAGATGGGACTGATTTTTACATAGCTCGACTTTACTGACGATTGTAAAGATGGGACTGATTTTTACATATATCTACTTTGATGAACATTGTTCCATGATATTCCTGTCAAGCACTGAAATATAACGGTACCAATCGGACCTTTAAAGATTCCCCGTAGTAAAACGTACACGTGGTTATCGATGCCGCTTTGCTGAGGGATCTGAGCCGTACGCTGCAATCAATGGATGGATGGCTGTCACTGCATCTGCGAAAACCCTAAATCTGGTCTATATATGAGCTACCGTGTCCGAATAGTGGATAACTCTCATGGTTTTCTCGCCACACCAACATCTAGTGGTTGCAGTGGTGGACTGGGAGGGATGCAAAAGAAATTTCTTCTTTTGCTGCTTATGTATTGAATTAGGGAGCAGCAACAGCTAAGGTTTCTTCTCATGCCTCCCATACCAACCACTGCAACCACTCGTTGTTGCATTTTTGGTGATGTAAAGTTAGATCACGGTTTAATTTATGTGGATGATAGTCATAGCAATCTGTATGATATGGTTTTAGGAGAGGTAAAACCCAATATCTGATCCAAAATAGTTATCCGAATACCAGCAGTTGTTTGGATCAGATATTGATTTGTCGTAATACAGTCGATCATGTTTTAACGGTGTGTTTTTTTTAGCAGCTTGTATGTTTGTAGGTAAGATTTACTGTACAAGGTTTACCGTCTTAACGTGTTTTGGCAGTAGAAATCCACTGGAAGCCATTAGGCTTGTGGATTTACGAGGGTTTTATTTCTCTGTTTCAGAAAAAAATTGTGAATCTGTTTCTCTGAATGTAGTGATTCAGTTCAATAGGTTGATATCCTAGAAAATTTGAAAGACAAGTTTCTCAGAAAGAATGGGTTTTTGTTTGCAAGATCCATAAAATTAATAGGACTACAAACTGCAGGATAAAGTTATTCATGTGCTTTTATCAGAAGATTATTATGGTTTGGTCTGTTTGTAATGGATCTTCAATGGTTATGCCTTACGGGTCCTTGACGATGCTGTTCTTTTCTTGCTCTATGCTCTGGTTTCTGCAAATTGATTTCTGTATTCACAAAAAGGTATGGACTTTTTTGACTGTTTATGCATGATTAAGAAAATCTAATTTGGATGATTAGGTATAACTTTATTTTATAAGAGCATAGGGAATCATTTTCTTCTTATGATCTAGATCTAGTTTTTGGTTCAGATGACAACAGTTTCTAAGAGGGCTTTTCCTTGATCTGGATCTGGATCAATTCATCATAGTAGTTTCCTGTGTCTTCAGATCTAGTGTCAAGATGGGTGTATTGTGTAATTTGTTTTCTGTTGTAGATTAAGCTTGGAATGTTGTAAACAGTTTTGGTATGGGTCTTGGCCTACTATCCCAGTTTACAGGTTTGATTTTACTATCCCAGCTTACAGGTTTGATTTTACTAGGTAGGGTGAATTCCACTAATGGAAATAGATGGGGTAACAGATAGGGAAACGTAGGCGCATTAGCAGGAAATGGTAGGGCAACGCAGGGCGACTATGGGAGCAGTCAGGGTGACTATGGGAGCGGGAACATGCCCAGAGTGACCCTTGTCATTTTTGGCTAAAGCCCAGGAGTTACCTTGGTCTTTCCCCGGCTAAAGCCCCACCATTGATTCATTCAATTTCAGCTGCTGATGCATTCGGCTGTGAACTCTGAAGAATTGACTACTAACGCTGAGTTATAAAGTTTTGGGCTGCATCTATGTTTTACTTATTTTGGGTTCTATCACCCTCTAAATAATTTTTAAATAAATTTGGTATATCACCCTCTAAATAATTTGGTATATAGGATTTTTGTGTAATCCTAGGAACTTCAGTTACTTGCCCCCCAAACAGTTTTGGTACATGGGTAACAGTTTTGGTACATGGGATTTTTGTGTAAATAGTTTTGGTATATAGGATTTTTGTGTAATCCTAGGAACTTCAGTTACTTGGCCCCAAACAGTTTTGGTACATGGGATTTTTGCTCTTCTTTTACTTGGCTATTGATCGGCAGTTTTTTTAAGTTGTCTTTTACTTCAGGCTTGAATTTGGGGGTTCCATTTCTTTTGTGCTGTTACTATTAGTGCACAATGCGACTTTATTGCTACCTTATTTGAGTAAGAAGACAGTTTCAAAGATAAAATTTACTTGTTTCTCTTTCATTATCAACGTCAAATGTATTTATTTAAAAAAATTTGTTTTGAATTGATGGGAGGATGTACTTTTTTTCTTGGCCCCACTCCATAATTATTTACTTTAATTTTTTTATTTTTTATATCAGAAATCACTCCTCAAATCTCTTTAATATGACCCAATCATTTTCTTTAAATTCCAAGGCTATACATGCTTGTAATGATATGTTTTTTAGCAATAAAGAATGGTTACAAATTTTTACAAAGAAATCTTTTGTTGTTGCAATTGTTCAAATTCCATAAAGCATTTGTTCTTTATCTACAACAATCTCCATTCTTAGCAAACTAGTTTTCAAATATTAGTTCATTAATTCAAGTCAACATTACTGTCATCAATTATTATTATTGTCATCAATTCCAACAAGTTTCATTTTAGGCCAAGACTTGCATCATAATTTTCAAAATTACATCCCAATGAAGATCAAAAGTTATCACCTTCTTTATTCAATTTTTATCCATATTCACAATGAATTTGGTCATGCTACCACCTCATATCATTTACATCTACAATTTTGGTGTGGGTGACATTTCATTTACATCTACAATTTTGGTGTGGGTGGTGTGGGTGACATTGACAACTTAATTGGCTCTCAAATTTGAGTTCAAAATTTGCAAAAATAAAATTTTTTATATATCATGACCTCAACATGACTTGTGACTACCACGGAGGGAAAATTTGCAGCAGGGAAAATTTGCAGAAATAAGAATTGTTCATATACCATGATCTTACCATGACTTGTGGTATCCTTAGTTTGCTATACCATGACTTGTTAAATGGTGTGTTTGTTTAGTTTTCTTCCCATAAGTAAACCACCACTTTGTGGTAGTTTTACTTATGATCTTCTATCAACCATGACTTAGAGAAATAAGGTATATCCACCACAATCACTGGTGGTTGGATTGTGACATTCTCATAATATTATTTTCTTTGTTTCTCTTATACCTTGACTTATAGTCTAATATTTGTGTTGTAATACCATGGCTCCAAATTCATTTTTCTGATTAGAAGTTTTCATAATATCAAAATATAGACCTATCATCAACACTTTACATGCACAACCCAAACATTTTGTTGAGATTGCATCATGAATGTATAAGTTAGAATTAAACAAATTTTCAATTGCATAAAACACTTGGTTAAGTTTACTAAAATTAGTTGAAGTTGTCACCTAAAAGTTACAATGTTGAAATTTAACGTCTAGAGGTAACGTAAAAATGAGTTAATGAGATATCATAATTTAAGTAAAAGATAATAACAATAATCTAATATTAGACTGTGATGACTAGATAATTGAAAAATCCATGGTTATCATTGTAGATAGTTAAATAAAAAAGTATAAAGTACATAAATGACAAAGTAGGGTGTACAATTATGATAATTGGATAAACAAAGATTTTTTAATCACAATCATTATGTTAAATAGTGAATGGTGCTGTTGTTAATATACAAATCATAAGATATAAAATCCATGGTTAATATAGCCATTCATCAAATCATGTTGTAATTAATAGAATGTACTTGACCATAACCAAGAACCATAAACAGAAAGAGTATATGAGACTATGTTATAAGCTGTTAGAATATGTACAATCATTAGTTTTATAACTAATTAAGATTATTTGTAACCACTTGCAAAAAATTCATAAGAAAGAGGTGAGACTTATATATGAAGAAGAATTGGTGAGGAACAATTTGAGATCAAGTGCAAGCAATGATGAATAATTATAGAAGGTGATGAACATAGCATTATGTAGAAGTCAATCAAAATTAGAATTAGGACAAGAAGGAACAACAAATATATGTTCAAAGCAATGGAAGCAGTTTGCAACAAGAAGTATAATGAAATACACAAGTGTTACAATTAATTGAATTCGTAATGACCATTCAAGGAATCAAAAGGTTAACAAGTTACTTGTAAATGAAAGAAGCGAAGAAGGAGCTAGTTTCCTCAATAGGAAGAGAAGATCCAAAGTGTGCCATTCATAATCTGGTCCAATTTCCTAAAGAGGAAGAGAAGACCATCTGAAAGGTTACGATGGAATAAAGAAAAATGACTATGAAGAAGGACATGCTACAAATAAGGTAGTAGTCCATAATAGACCAAGCTATGATTTGTTTAAGGAGTCCATAAGGGCCAAACCCACATAAGATTAACCAATAGAAACATTCTTAGAAGTCCTACCATAAGTAATAAATAAAGGTAGACATCTTAAGGATGTTACCAAGAAGAATATGTTATAAAGAAAAGATTTATAATGAGTGATGAGTGGCGAGGTACCCCTACACTCAACCATACAAAACGAGTGTAGCACACGCGATCCGGTCGAACTCCGTAGACTAAGTGCCTACACGCCCCATGGAACACTTGGGGTTAATCATTCGTTGTCTTCCCAAACTTACTTGTGGTTGTCACGGTGTATGGTTAAGTAAGTCTGAGATATATGATTTTTATGGTTTTTTTATGTTTTATCTCATATGTTATCGAGATGAAGGGTTGGAGAAACTAACTAACTCTAACTAATGAACTAAGTCTAAATTACCTAGCGTCAGCAT